>NW_022994968.1:0-91994 GCF_902806645.1 Magallana gigas | reverse complement strand
TATTGTCTTCTTCGCTGTCTTCTTTTTAATTGAAAACACTTTTTGTTTCTCGAGTTTTCCTGATATCCGGCCAATGTTGCTTAGTGTTGGAGTGTTTGCTTGCCATTTTATTGTTTTATGTTGTTTTCCTTTTATTTCCTCCATTCCCTCTTTCGTCGCGAAATTTGAATCTTTGTCCATAGCATTCTGTGACGTTGTTGGTTGTAAACTTTTGATGGTTGATACTTCGTTGATTTTCATCTTTATTAAAGAATCTTGTTTTCTTTTTATCTTTTTATCTTTTGAAGTATCGCTTGTCCTCTTCATATTTGTAAACTTTGTAAATGAAACTTGTTTTGATTGAAATTTTTTATTTTCATTGGTAGCATTACTTGTCTTCATATTGTTGGCTTTTGTTATAGAAGCATTTTGTGTTTTTCGATGTTTTTTTTCTTTTAAATTATGATTTGTCCCTTTCATATTGCTAATCTTTGTAAAAGAAACTGTTTTTGGTTTAATCATTTTAGTTTCTTTTGAAGTATCACTTGTCTTCAAATTGTTGACTTTTGTTAAAGAAACAGTTTTTGCTTGTTCATATTTCTTTTCTTTAAAATTAAAGTTTGTCTCCTTTATATTGCTGATCGTTGTAAAAGAAACCTGTTTTGTTTTAATCTTTTTAGTTTCTTTTAAAGTATTTCTTGTCTCCTTCATATTGATGATTTCAGTTACAGAAACATTTTTTGCTTTTTTATGTCTCTTTCCTTTTGAAGTTCTGTTTGTCCTCTCCATACTGTTGATTTTTGTAAATGAACTTTGTTTTGTTGGTTTCTTTTTATTTTCTTTTGAATTTTTACTTGTCTTTGTCCAATTGCTATCATCTAGTGTTGCGTTTTCGGTATTTATTGACTTTCTGGTATGTTGTTTCGATTTTTCTGTTTGTAAATCTACTTTAACTGTTGTCTGGCTTTGTGGTTTCTTTATTTGCAGTTTTGTTTTTCTGGGAAGATGGAATATTGGGACTGATTTCTGATTCGACAAAAATGTTCTGGTCCCCCGACTAGTACCCAATGCAGGTGTAGATATCGTATATGATTTTATTTCATTTTTCTTTTTCTTAGAAAAAACTCTTTCAGTCATTGTTTTGTTTTTCATTTCCACATTTGTTTGTAATCCTTTTAAAACAGTTTTGTTATCCACCGTTGTTTTGTTTCGGTGGTTGCTTATAGTCTGGAGCTGTGGTTGCGTGCAATCCTGTTACATGTGATGTTATCTTTCTATCTTTCTGGTTACCTCTAGTTACGATTACTTTGGTGCTGAATTTTGATTTTTCCTGATCCATCGGTGTCTTTTTCGCCTTACCGTTTTCATTGTCTAATTCTGTATGCTTCATTTTTTTCTCGCTTTTCACTTTGTTGATAGTTGTCTCATCATTTTGTTTAAGCTTCTCTTTTTCGGCTACTTCAATTAGATTTATCAAATATTTCATTTGTTGAAATTTTTTCAGCAAAGAAGTCGATGGTTTTTTGGCTTCCTTGATTATTTCCAACGGTGATTGTGTAACCGAGGGCAGTTTGATATCTGCCTTATTTATTGTTGGCGATTTGGTAGTTGTAGTTATCTCTGGTGTTTGAGTAACATAGTCAATTTGGTTTTGTTGATTATCTTTTCTTTTAACGTATTTAATTTTCTTAACTAGTGTTTTCCTGAGAATCACTGGTCTGTTGTCATGTTTTATTATTATTTTCCTTCTAGAGTTCTTATCCGACTGTTGTGTTGATGTCCTGTCGTTCAGTGCTTGGTTTTTTGTTATAGTGTTAGATTGTTCTACATATTCCGAGGTTAACATTCGTCCTTTATCGGTTTTTTCTTCTGTGATTCCCACTACAAAGCGATTGTTGATTTTCTTTGAAGTTCGTGGAGTTGTTGGTACCAGCTGCGAACCTTTATCATTGCCCATATTATTTTTTCTCCTCCTGACATTCCCGAATATTTTAGTATTTTGTCTATTTGAAGTTATCTTATTGGACACTTTATTATCCTTCTCCATAAAATTCGTGTCACTGTTTGATGTTTCCGTTGATGACCATGCTTTATTTTTAGGTTCTTGTGTTGATTTTGTTATCAATTTGTTATTGATGGTTTTTGTTCTATGAATCTCTTCAGCTAAAGTATTTTCCTTTTGTCTCACAATATTACCTTCGTACATATTATCAAACAATGCATAATCGTTGACTTGTGGTTCTACTTTATATATATCGTATCCAGTATTTTGATTCTCAGTTTGTACCCGGTCTGGTGTTGTGTTGAAAACTATAGTGTTTTTCTTATTTTTTGGAACTGGTAGACCGTCTTTGTCACTCTGAGCAACTGAGGGACCAAATCCTGACTGAAGATATTCCAACAAATCTGCCTCAGAGAATGTTGTTGTTTGTTCCTGATTGCCGAAATTATTAAGATGACTATTATATGTTTTTGTTTCAGTGTGTGTCAGTACTGGAGACATTAATTCAGGGACGTTCATTTTTTCTCCAATGTGTTGTACTTCATTATTCACTGTATATGTTAAACCACGATAAACATCGGGTATAACTTGTTCAGAATTAAACGTATTCAAAGATATCGCCTGTGAGCCTTGTCCATTGCCTTGATATATATTTGATACTGGAGGTGAAATGATATTTTGACGTCTTGTACCTCTTTCGGTATTCAAATGCTTAATTTCCTTAGGTTGCTGCCATTGGAACAAGTTTTGTGGATTGTCTGTAGCTTTGAATTCACGTCTTTCATTTAATACCTTATCTGGCATTTCAATCCTTCTTTTTCTTCCACTATTAATTATCATTTCATGTGGCAATTTGATGTTTTGACTTTGAGTGTCAACCTGAAAATTACCTCGAGGAACATCGTAGGTCCTTTGTTTTTCTCTTACTGATATTTTTTGTTGGCGATATGTCTGCATTGGTACATTCCTTGCCATTGTTAAAAAGTTATTGCTTGCTTTTTCAAATGTTGGTGGCAAAGTTGCTAAAATATTTTGTTGAAGTCCATTTACTTCATTCCTTTCTCTCGTGTTTGAGTTGTGGATGTTTCCAAACCTTTTCTCTGCCTGTAAAAATTGTCTTGATGCTTCCATTACTCTTTTGTCGTGCAGAAACTTATTTCTTTTTCTGGGATCGATTGGCTTTGAATTAAAAGAATGTTTCGATTTTGTTTTCGTTCTCAATGGTTTTCCATCTATAGTAAATATTGTCTCTTTTTGAGTCGTATCAACATGCTGAAAAGCTGGTTGTAGATTTGAGTTAAAATCAAATCGACCATTTGTGTTAAGTAAAAACTTATTGTCTACAGTTACTGGTGGTTTTTGTACGTGGAATATATCATTACTTCTAAGGAGACTGGTCTCGTCAAACGCTGCAAACATGTCTGGTGTTGTTGATGGTAAATGACGAGCAACTTGGGCTTCAAACGCTTCTCTCATTTCAATTGGATATACTAGATTATTATGTTGGGATATACCTGATGTATCAAAATGGGTATTCAATAAATCCAAGTCCAATGGAACAGGTGGCGGGGTACTGATTTCTGGCAATGGCATTACGTTCTCTAGAAGACTCTCTGGCAACGAAGAGCTTTTAACATTTAACTGCAACTTTTCTATTGCACCTTTTGTTTCAATCCTTGGCTCCTTGGATAAATCAAGTTGCGATGTCAATAATGTAGAGGAATCAAGATTTAATTGGTCTTGTTTCACATTATTCAATTTATTTTTAAAATCTCTTTGATATTGCTTTCGCAGCATGTTCATTCTTGACTTCTCTAACCGTTGAGCATAGTTTTTCTGAGCCTCTCTCTCTATCTTTGATAACCTTATTATCTGGATATTTGTTGGTGTTGTTCTTGGTCCACTCTTCAGTTCCTTGATAAATTCGGTTGGTGGGAGTCTTCTGCTCTCTTCTTTTGTTTTTGTACCCTTTTTACTTTCCTTCAAAATAGTTGTTTTATCAGAGCTTTCAATTTTAGTCTTCATAAGTGTTCCTCTATCAAAAGATCCTCCATCAAAAGAAGTATTTGAAATGTTTTGAGGACCGATAATGTTGGTTGTTGGGTGCCGTGCCGATAAAACTGGTTGTGTTAAAGCTGTAAAATGTTCTATTAATTTGACAAAACTACGAACTAATTCCGCATCCATTGACACAACATCTTTATCCCTGGTCATTTGTTTACTGGTTTCCTGATTATTGTTCATCGGGATATCTGATGATACAGTTTTATCAACGTTTAGGCCTCCCGTTTTAATTTTAGCATTATTTTCATAATTCAACGATTTCATTTCTAATTGATACGACGTATTTGAAAGGTTATTTATATTTGAAGTACTTAATTTACTTAACCTATTTATATTTCTAGAGCTTTTGCTAGGGTTCTTCTCATTGGTTTGTTTATCATTTAAATCGAATGTTTTGCGTTTCTCAGGCGGCAATAATACTTTATGTTTTAATTTTTTGCTGTCAGTGGATATTGCAATTTTCGAATTTTTAAGAGTTATGTTGTTTTTGTGCTTGGATTTATTTGTTTTAGATTTCAATAGAGTTTTAGAATCCATAGTTTTAGTATGATCGAATATATCAGTCTTTGAAACTGATTCCTTACCTGCTAGAATTCTGTTGGTAGGGTTTTCAGAATTTGGCATTCTAGAAGAATCAATTTTAACACTAGTGGAGCTTTGTTTTGTAATCTTTTCTTTGACATCGACGCTAACGTGAGGTTTAGTTTCCTTGATCTGCTGTGAACTAGCTTGGTTTTCAATTTTATAGTGCATGGAAGATACTTTGGGGCGTTTCGTTGTTGTTGTTGTTGTTGTTGATGGCGCCTTTGTTGTTGTTGTAGTTGTGGTTGTAGGTTTCTTTGTTGTTGGCTTTGGTGTGGTCGTTGTTGTTGGCTTTGGTGTAGTCGTCGTTGGCTTTGGTGTCGTCGTCGTTGGCTTTGGTGTTGTTGGTTTTGGTGTGGTTGTTGTTGGTTTCTTTGTGGTTGTTGTCGGTTTCTTTGTGGTTGTTGTTGGCTTTGGTGTCGTTGTTGTTGGTTTTGGTGTCGTCGTTGTTGGTTTTGGTGTCGTCGTTGTTGGCTTAGGAGTTGTTGTTGTTGACGTAGTGGTCGTAGAGGTGGTTGTTGTCTTGGGCTTTGGAGGATCCTTTGACATGTTTTTATCCGTTTTCAATTTGGCATTAGATTCCAAACTAGATACATTGGATTTTCCATCAGTGGTAACATTGCCTTTGACTGCCTTCTCTGGAACAAGTTTATTAGTTTTAATGGCTGATTTCTTAACGGCATCTTTATTAATTTTGCTTTTATTATTTGCATCAGATTGTGAAACTTTATTTTTAGTTTCTTTAGTTTTAGTTGTAACTAATTTATCTTTAACATTGATAGAGATTTGATCCTTGGAATTACCTATTTGAATGTCCCCCCTCAAGGGCTTATCTGACCCAGTGTTAACGGAAGTTTCGGATGTCATATTAATGTCTAAAGATTTTGTGATTTCAATGGGGGTATCTATCAAAGTGTCTCCAATTATTTCGAGATTTATGTCATTAGGATTAGGGGCAGGGTCACCTGAAACAAATGATTTGTATAAATAAAATCATAGGCACTATAAAATAAAGCACTAGATGCAAAATTTAGCAACTCTGAATAAATAAATAGGTCTATAGTCATGCAACATGATTACTGAAAGCATCTATAACTCCTTTGATAAAATGACTGTTGTCTAAAACTTTTCCCGAAAAACTGATAAACATAGCTATTATACATAGTATTTCTTAACTCCGTTTTGTTGAAGTGGAACTCTGGTTATATTTTCATGTTTGAGTATTTTTAGAACAATGTTAACATTTTCTATGGTGGGAGCAGTTTACAACAGCAATCACATCACAGTTATGAGTGTAGTAAAAATGTTTTAATCTACTATACTTACTCCAACCTGCGACATCTGGTGGTGCTCTCGTTGTGGTGTCTTGCACTTTTTTATTTTGATTCACTGTGATAGTTGACTGGGTAGTCCAAGTTGGTTTGATAGATCCTACTTGAACCCATCGTTCGTTACTCGGGGGTTTAACTGTGGTCATGATGTTATCAATTCTAACCCAGCTTTGTTCAGGAGATGATCCAGCTCCCCCACTCTTGGGTGGAATGTAATTGTCATTATATCCTTGTCCCGGTTGATATTGATAAGGAGCGTTTGATGAAATGTTTTGTGGTTGTTGAGCTCCTTGGTCGAGGTTTGTTTGATAAGGAGGATTTCCTTGTGGCGGGTATGGTTGTGCAGGTTGTGATGGCTGATAAGATTGGCCTTGAACAGGTGGAGGCCCCTGAGCTCCTGATGGTGGTCGATATTGTGTATTTGGACCTTGGGCTCCTGGTGGGGGTTGGTATTGACCATTTACCCCTTGACTACCCGGCGGTGGTTGATATTGTCCATTCGCTCCAGGATTAACGGGTGGTCCTTGATTAATTGGTGCTTGAATACCTGTTGGAGGAAGAGATTGGGTATTCGGTCCTTGAATTCCTGGTGGTGGTGCATACTGGTTATTGGGTCCTTGATTCATTGGTGGTATTTGATTACCCGGTGGTGGCTGATATTGTGCATTGGGTCCCTGATTGGCTGGTGGTGGTTGATATTGAGTATTCGGTCCTTGATTTCCTGGCGGAGGTTGATATGGTGCATTTGAACCTTGATTTCCTGGAGGAGGTTGAAATGGTGCATTTGGTGCTAGATTTGCGGATGGGGGTTGATATTGTGCATTTGGTGCTGGATTCGCTGGTGGTGGTTGATATTGTGTATTCGATCCTTGATTTCCTGGCGGAGGTTGATATGGTGCATTTGAACCTTGATTTTCTGGAGGAGGTTGATATGGTGTATTTGGTGCTAGATTTGCGGATGGGGGTTGATATTGTGCATTTGGTCCTTGATTTCCTGGCGGAGGTTGATATGGTGCATTTGGTGCTAGATTTGCGGATGGGGGTTGATATTGTGCATTTGGTGCTGGATTTGCTGGTGGTGGTTGATATTGTGTATTCGATCCTTGATTTCCTGGCGGAGGTTGATATGGTGCATTTGAACCTTGATTTCCTGGAGGAGGTTGATACTGGGTATTTGTTCCTTGATTACTGGGTGGGCCTTGGTTCGCTGGTGGGGGTTGGTATTGAGTATTTTGTACTGGTCCTTGTGGCTGAGGTTTATACTGGGCATTTGGGTCTTGTCCAGGATAATTATAATTAGAGTAAGTCTGATTTCCAGAATAGTTCTGGGGATAGTTTCCGCCTTGCTGTGTACCTGCTGATGGGCCGTAGTTGTTTTGATAGGCCTGGTTGTTTGGTTGCGCAGGAGGATAATATGGCGGGGTTGTGTACTGATATCCCTCCTGATTTTGATAACCTTGGTTATATTGCCCTTGATTTTGGTATCCTTGATCTTGATAATAAGGAGTTGTAGTGGCATACCCTTGATAATTACCTTGATACTGTTGATTATTTGGTCCTTGATATTGTTGATTATTTCCTTGATATGGAGCATTGTTGTTTTGATATTGACCTTGGTAGTATGGGTCGTAGTTATAGTTATTGGTCGTCTGATAATACTGATACCCGTATGTTGTAGTTTGATAGTAATTATTTTGATAATTATTTCTGTAAGGTCGTTGATAAGGAGGCTGAGTTGGTGGATACGTTGGTGGTGGAGCAGTGGTTGTTGAATAAACATATAAAGGATCTTGATTTCCCATATAACTTCCGTCTTTTGCTATTTTTGACAAATCGGTGTACTGAACTCCGTTTCCAGAGACGTATTTCTTTTCTGGTTTTGGTGTCGTTGGTTTCTTAAATTTTTGTTTGTTGCGAGGTTTTTTAAAGCGATTGAATCTGTCAAAACGATTAAACGAAGAAGTATTTATCTTCTTTTTTGCAGGTGGGGAAGGTTTCGGAGAAGTAGTGCGCATACGAGCAAGTTGGGCTTGTCTGGCTTTCGCTGCTTTAAAGTTAAAGCGCACTTGTGATCCACCGAGGGTATCTGGGCTTGGGGTTGGAATTGGGGTAGTCGCTATAAAAGGTTGTTGTTTTGCAGGGAATCCGGAGCTACCGGCCCGTAATAGTTGATTTCTGTTAAATGTTTGTGGCATCAACTGGTTCGGTTGATTGTTTCTTTGAAATGATGGAGGTACATTTGGTTTGCGTTGCTGGATGGGAGGAAATATCCCCTGTTGTGGAATTTGGTAGGAATTCCTTACGTCCCAGGGTTTTGCTTTTGGTTGAGGTGGTAAAGGTGGCAGAGGTGGCGCTACCCCGGCATTAGAATTTCCAGAAAAACTAAACACCTTTGCACTTTTAACACCTAAATTAGCCTGTTTTTGAAAACTTGGAGGTGGCTGTGCTGTAAACGTCCTCGTCGTGTTGATTGGTGCATGCAACGCTTCGACGAAAAATGGCGATGATATCTGTAAAATTCAGAAAATGTTGCTGGTTTCCTCAATAATTCTTTTTTATCGATTTCTAATATCAGTATTTGTATACGTAATATGTATGCATGTTATGATTATGTAGATGGATATGCGTAAGAATATGTAAGATATTCGTCATTTGGTTTGAAGTGATTTACATTTTATGTAGATATTCTTTTGAAATATTCCTAATATTTTGAATTTTGTTTTCAAATAGATACCGGTCATACATGTACTTATCTTTTTCATTCAATTTTATACTGATATTAAATCACAACTTCATAACTGCTAGCATTTTTGACCTAGAATGTTTATTTAAAATTTTATTATTATAATTTTTATCATTAAATGACAAGATGGTATCCTGAAAATGCGCGGGAATGAACACCCTACAAATTAATGACAATGCTAAAAACCATATTTGTTGTTCATTTTCGTCTATACTGTGTCGGAATTTTTTTCTTAATTGTTTTCAAGATTAACCTATTCTTTAAAATCAAAATATGAAGGAAAAAAAACTGCATAGCTGTATATTTAGCTTAGGAATGAAAAATCTAAACTAAATCGGATAATTCATACATGGCCTTAATTCTATTTGTTGCAACTTCGTAGAATATGATAACAATGATTTTTTCAAACCAGTGAGTGGGTATTTATAGGACGTTATATCTCTAAAATTTGTTCTTGAGGTCATTTCATTTCAATTTTTATCACCGTCCCAAATAAGAATTTCATATACAAGGATTTGAATAAAACTGAAAATTATTGAAATAAAAATAGCGAGGGTGGTACCCCCCTTCACCATTTAACTTCATACATCATTTATACATATAGAGTAAGAACACTATGTTTACAAACTAATGTCTGTGGTTTACTACCAATTTGTCATGGTGTAAAAATGTGTGAAATCAAAAAACGCTTATGCATGCATATCAATTTGTAACCAAAGTTTTCATATGCAAAGCATCTGCCCTACACTTTCTGCCATGGTGTAAAATTAGTCAAACCGCGTTCCTGGGCACCCCGTTGTGGAAAATAAATTCTTTCGATCAAAACTGAAATCGCATCAAACTGTTCCATTTTATTAATAAACTTTTTGCATTAATTAAAGATGCCCCATCCAAAGTATGAATATTTGCTCGCGCAACATGATGAACCCGTCCTACACTTTTCATAATGACGTTAATTAGTCAAACCGCGTTCTTGGTTACATCATTCCGTTCCATTCTCTCGTCAGATTTAATTTTACAATAATTGCATAGTATAATTCAACTAAAGCTTACTGACATCATATAACATGCTGGTGCTGGCATTTCTTAGTTAATTGGCAAAAAGTCTTAATTTATAAGTATAGATAGATATTGTGTCTTCAACTGTATAACTACATACTATTACAGAGATTGTATGCATAAAATATGTGATTTGCCTCAATATAGCTTAACAGTATAAACTAATGGAAAATGACGTGTTTTTAAAAATGTCTATATCATAAAATATTGAATTGTTTTATCAATAAAGTTGAAACACTAAAGTATTAAAACATTATGGGGTATGCATGTAGAAATTTATTTTGTTCACGAAGAATTATTTTTTATAAAACTTCCTACTTTTATGTTCAAAAGCATGTCTACCTTTAATTTTTATGTTAAAGGAGTTTTATAAAGGAAAATCATATTCGTGTTAATGCATAGAGTTTCTGCACATAATATAGTTTTATGATTTTACTTTATCATTCTAACCTACTGACGCCAATAGTTTACTTTTATTACATTTATTCTCTGCAAATTCAAAAGACAATATTCTAAAGGTAACGGCATGTTTTGTTTTTAGGGGGAAAAATAGAGCATATGAATATATGATCGCTTAATATCTGTCCTAAGCCTGAACCTTTGCAAACCCATTATCAAAATTCCTTGTCTATTGTCAATCATTACAGAATAGCTTTTATAGTATGGCATAAAAAACTGATCGATTTATCGATCTGTGTCGGCTGATACGTATTTCCCTATAAACTATCGCACGAAATGGGATGAAATTCCTTCATATTGTACGTATGATAGTGACGATTTATTTTACACGAACATTACGAAAGAAAAACAATGTAGGCCTTTTGTTTCGCATAAAAACGACACTTACGGTGAGAAGTCATTTATTGGGATCTGTATTACAACGACAGTGGTTATAAATCAACCCTTAGACTGCGTATATCTGATAGTCTACAATGGCGCAAATGCCAGGGACAGGGGAGGACTATAGCCTTATCGTTAGTGACAGATTCCGTCTAGTAGCTCTATATACGACCATGGCCATTTGGAGACTACATCAAGCTTCTTGAGATTAAGAGTGCTGTATAAAGAGATGAGAAAATGGTCAAATTCAAGTATAAGATAATTGTATTTTTTTTCTTTACGCAATAAAATTTTTACATATGGGTGTAAGTTGCTGAGGATGGATATCAAGATAATGACAGTATCCAAACTTATCAGGAGAGCTAGCTCTGTTTGAAAACTCGTGTCTCACTCAGCACCCTTAACTTTCACATAATATGTACAAATAGTAGTGCTTTTTAAGCGTATGTGTTTAAAAATATCTTTTTAAAATTTTAATCACAAAAATAGACATATTTTATGAACTATCTATATGACTTTTGAGATCGAGGCTCAGTGGTCAAGAAGTAAACTATCAGATCCATTCCTCATAGTTTTAAAGATTATTTGTTCGGGAATTAACCATTATTAAGTTAAAAACATTTCTTTCATTTATTTTAACATTAAAATTTAAAATCAATCTCATACAAAGCTCTTTTTAAAAAAAAGATGTATAAAGTCTAAAAAAAAAAAAAAATGGTCATGACCACCCAGTCTTCTTAAACCTTTATGCATAGCTATGAGTGCACAACCTAATATAAGATAATATATGATATTGTAGGCCCTAAACTTTAATTTTGTTAAGAAAATACGTTATCCAAATATTTTAGCTTTAGGATTCATCTTCATTCAGAGTTGTTCGTCTTCAAAATGTAGTTATATGAAAAGGCCAGGACCATTCAACCGTCTTAAGGAGTGGAATTGTCTTTGTGATATAGTCAATGCATGGTCTTGCATACTATTGTAAGTCTTATCCTTATCACTGCACTGCTGAATATCGCCCACAGCGACGGTGATCGTGCCTAACTCAAGGGTCATAATGCATTGTACTAGTTGGATTTTATCTTGCATGTAATGATAGTAATACAAATTTGTATCTTTTTAAAGAGGATGGGCGAATTAGGTGGATTATTTAATCCACGTCGGATTAGAAACTAAATAATAAAAATACTAATATATATCTAATATTTCTTTATAAAATCCAGTATTTAATTAAGCTATAAATTTTAAATATGATATCGAGTTTTTGCTCGTGGATAATTTCAATACTTGAAACATTTTAATGCAAATTTGAGTTTCCGTTTTTAATTCGTCAAAAGAACTTCAACGATTTAACTAATTGGTTTTATGATATGTGTCTAGCTGTATATTCCATATTTTTACCATGGTCTAATTCAAGTTCATATATGTACATGAAAAGGAGTTCACGCAACTAATGATATTTAGTTCCCGTATTTGGAATATCTAAGATCAACTTGTTTCCAAACAAGATAATAACATTTCGAAAATCCTCAAAGTAAAAATATCCACGGGTGATCCTAATCAATATTCAAAGCAAGCTTTCGGGGCTATAATAATTTTATTTATACCCACTGTTGCATATAAATGCTCTGACAGCAATTTGACCGACGAGCTGCAATGAGGCCGAATAAATAGGCAACCTTATTCTCAAAGCTGGAGTTTTGTGGTTGCATGCGTGCAAGTAGCAGTTTATCACACAAGTTCTCAAATAAACCACCAGTGGTTTGTGGGGCATGTAGCCAGCATTGTTTTGCAAAGGCCGTGACAGATATGGTAATTGTTGTTGTCATGAAACAAATGCAGCTTTTGTCGGTTAGTCAACTAGCACAGGTCATATAATTGCAATTTTAGCCTCGAGGAGTCGGAATGTTTTACAAACCGAAGCCCAATGGCCTGTTGTGTTTAAAATGGGCATGCATGCGTGTTTTCGTCATCAATCAAAGTTATCACTTCTTTCTTCAATTCCAGAACTCTAGTGGTCTAACAAAAGAAACTAGTACTTGGCATTTGCATAATTAACGAAGACTACGCAGCAGCTACAGCCCAACATGAGAAGTTTCGTCTGTTTGGTTTGGTAAAATTGGCAAAATTAATTAAGGATATTCACTAATGCTATATCACAAATACGTGTTATAAAGACTCAATCAAAAATGATCTGATATGTTAAAATACAATATCATTGTGTTACCAATTAAGAACTTATATATTGCTTATTTCCATGTGCTACTTCCATACGGAATATTGCCACAATAATGATAGACATGGCCCATAGTTACAATGATTTAGATCTTATCGTAATATCTAGGCGCCGTTAGTCATGTCGTAATTACGATAACATGACAAACAGGTATACGCGATATGTTTATGATTATGAGAATTATTTTCTTTGTAGCTCGGGATTGATTTTAATTTATATGTGGCAGTTTTAGGCTTCATTACTTAACATACACATCTACAAGGGGTGGACATTTCAAGAGTTTCTCGATTGTATGCATAGGTATTTCATGGTTGATGACGAAATATAATACTGAAGTAGTTTAAAATCACTGCGTTTAATTGGTGAGCGTATTCTTTTAATGTTTTAACGCGTGGTATCCGTTCAATTTGCTTGGTTCTGATATTTTATAAAGATTCTTCATGTAAAATCTAGCTCTGTTATGTCAAATATTAGTTTTAAATATTTAGTTTAAGAAATGTTCTAGAAAATACAAAGCCCAGTACTCAGTTTTTCAGATACTCGTCATTATTTATCACCATTGGAATTAATTTTCTGATTTTGCGGAGTTTCGTGTAATTTGCAGGAATATATATTCAATATTCACTTTCTTTCTTCAATTGGGCACTTTAAATCTTGAGCATCTAAAGTCGTACGTTGTAAAGTCATCTTCGCTAAGCCAAGGGTTTTTGGTCCACTTTGCAAATGGACAGAAAACCCTTGGCTAGCGAAGATGTTGTAAAGTGAGCTTGACATTAGAAAACAAATTCTCCATCTCATGGTGTCGGTTATCTTTTATATAATAAGTAGCAAATCGATTATCATTCGTTTCTGGTATACTGTAGATTTGAATGAACGGGCCGGGTGGATGTACGTACAAAATTGACGATATCGCTAATCTTGTATAAATTTACACCCATCCAGTTAACTCAAAATTTACAATATGGAATTTTACCTTCTCAAAAGATATTCGGCCAATATCGATAAACGAGCTACAAAAATTTAGTCTTCAGAATCTGTCGATCCCAAGAAATTAAAGCTCCGTTGTCAAGTGGGCTTACAAATCTAGACATTCATGTATATTTGATTTTCCTAGCCAGAAATGATTTTTTTATATATGCATTTAAGTATATATTCGTTTCCCTCCATGGGCTGGAGAATTTCAGTAAACTTGTATAAATCTTCGGTATCTGTCACCTCCATCGTAAAATGGCGCTAGGACCGTTGGACGCTAGTATAATGCCGAAACCGTCTCAAAGGTCTATTTCTGTACAGTGAACAACTGACTGGAGCACGATTTCAGGTGTGTCAGAATGTGATGTATTAGAAAAGACGTCGGTTTAAAAAAGATAAGGGATATCGGCGCAAAGGAATTAGAAAAATGTCCCTTGTCGTGACATAAATGGCAAGGGGAGATAACTTAAAATGGGTATCAGCATCATTTTAAGTAAATTGATAAAATGATAAAAATCACAGCGTGGTTATTTGTTTTAATTGAGATTTTTTTTTGGGGGGGGGGGGGGGGGGGAACTGATATCATCAAATATTTGCAGCTTTTAAATCTGACATATTCGTTATTGAAAATGAGGGAAATGTTTGCTGTGTATGTACCCTGCAAAGATTTCGGATTTGATTTTCTGATTTGTGACTGAAACAGTCATATTTTCCTTGATATTTAACTTTTAAGAAACAAATTATTTTCATTTGTTGAGATTGATGTTGTTGTTATATTGTATAGTTGTCATATTGTTATTCAAAAATCAATAAAAGACTAGTTAATGTTCTCGTTAATATACTTACCAATGAAAAAAGTATTACTGGAATTAAGAGATCCATCGGAGAAAGAAAAGTCAAAAGTTTGTTTATCACAATCATAGTTCACTCAATCTGCTTCACTCACAAATTATAGAAGAACATCTCTCGTGATTATTATTCCCTCACATTATATATATTGACATGATAGAGTCAATATTTGGATCCGCTTAGTTTTGTCTGAGAAAAAAATTCGAAAAGAAAGGGAAAGAAAAAAGTTTGGGCGCACGAAAACTTAAAAGCAAAACGCGACCTGCTGCACCTTTGGACCGGAATCACGGCCTGGAGTGACGATTGACGGCCGCGTTTGACATTGCCTACATGTATTTTATATTGGTCGGTCATTTCTTTTTTCGCGCGTGACAGCTTGTCGTCTGTTTGTCCATGTATGTGTCACTGACCAATTCATCTGTGTTCCAGCACGCAGGTTTTTTTCATTGGCGTTGATGTTGTGCAACTTTTTAAATAATTCGTGTTTTTAAAGAGATTATTGTTGTAGTACATGTATTAATAGACTAAGATATTTTTTTTTTATAGATAATTCGAATATTGAAAAAAAAATATTTTTTTCTTCTTCTCAATTTTAAATTGTAATAACCTTGATATTTGCATTTGGATGTGTATTATTGGGGTAAAAAGATGATTTAATATCAATTGAAATATTTCTATTGACTATGCAAAATACAGTACAATATAAATTGCATATGATTGCGATCAATATGGACGAAATTGTAAATCATTGATAGCTGAGACAACATGTATAATTTATACACTTTCTGTTAGTTTAAATGTGCGCATAGGTATAATACAAAACTTCAAAATAACACGCTTTTACCATCAACGTACAAATGTACGTATTATATAGTAGGTGATAAAAGTAAGAAACCCCGGCGTCAAATCGCATCAAGCGTTCATAGTACATGTAACACATGCATGGGAGCCTATGACAAATATACAGTCAGCTAAAAAAAAAACAAAACAACTTATGGTTTATAAACTTAACAGTATATATATATATAGTAATTTCGGGCATTCTGAATCCCTTTTTTTACAAAGTACGCGCTATCATTAGTTAAAATTTTATTGGTGAAAGACAAACAAAGGAAACATGCAGAAACCAGTATTAATCTGTCACTATATATATACACAGTTCGATTTTAATAGCCCTAGCATTGTAAAATCACAAAACATAAACAAAAACAATCAAACAAAAAAATATTCGATACACTTTTATTTGGGTTCGGTCATATTGTGTACACATTTCATTCGATTTTCAAAAACTGAAGAGGTTGAAATTGATAGATTTTGTAAAAACCTTTATAGTTTCTGAAAGCTTGAAAATTGCCGACTTGTCAATCTAAGTTTGTCAATTTTCTTTAATTTTAAACGGGTTACAGCATAAATTAGAACATTGAATATCGTTTTAAACATGCAAAGAATAAATTAACCCTTTAAACGTCCAAAATCGACCCCCCCCCCCCACCTGTAATTTGCAAAAGAATCTAATTAAATATTTTCTACAAATTATTGCCTTGTCAGTTCCTTCAAACATCGCGGTTTTTTTTAAATTTCAATTTCACTTTTTATACTTCCATGGTTACACTGTAATTAGGCATTACCTCTATTAATATAGCAGGGATGTGTTGTTTACATCGCGATTTCTCATACTCTCATTTTTTCCCTGTTTTTTATATGAACGCATTAATGTTCCAGGTTGTCCTTAATATGGTCATTGAAAACAGCTATATTAATGATTTACATTCATGAAAGAAATTGGAACAGACGTGCGTTAATATGTATTTCATTTAAAAAGTGCAAAATCTGGTGTGCTTGTCTCTATAGTAAAGGTAGGTTGTTTACGAATTTCAGCCCGTCTTGGCCTCATGAATGCATCGGACAAGGAAGATCCTATATCAAATATTGGAACTGTCAATGCAAGTCCGGAGTAGTACACGTGTTTTCATTTGTTGTGCTGCTGTGTGCATATTGTATCATATGACTCCATGTAAAAGACACTGAGACTGATGGTTCCAGTAGCGATGATACTGAATTAATTTTGATATATACTCAGTGACATTTGATATCAACTTTTAACAGATTTATTCAATTTAACCGCATATTTGTCGGAATTTAACTCAACCGTAGTTTCACAAAATTTTCGGAAAGGTATGTAAATACGACACGACAGAAATCATACATTGCGACCTTCATCTTTGTTAGAATTGAAGAAAAAATCAATAACAACTGGTAAAAAGGAATTTCAATTAAAGGTGCGCAATCTTTTTCACAAATGTAATAAATGATACGTGCATATTAAATAAAAGAAATCTAGAAACTATTTAGGCATCAATTTAAAAAAGGGATAACGTAATATACCTTGTTAATTTATTTCTGATAAAGATACAATCACCAATTAAGATAAAACAAAACACTTTTTCATCGGCGACTTTTTTTTCTATCGAACTATTCATGGAACGAGTTAATGCATTTAAACTGGTTCCGTGATTATGTTCAAGAACTAGTTTATTATTTACACTTGTCAGTTTCTTTTCCATTCTGTTTCTTTTCATGATTTACGAAATCATAAACAGTCTATCTTAGATAATAACAGGATATTCAAATGACTGAGAATTACGGTGTGGTAAGACCGAGTTATTGATATTTTTGAATGAAGAATGAAATTGCAGTTAGCAAAACTAACCCGGTACCCTTTAGGCTTCAACCAGCTTTAAACGTTTGTGCTACATGTTTCTGTTATAGATTTTATGTTGTATTTTAGGGAGAAATTAATTTGAATCTAGGGGAGCTAGATTTGACTTCAGAAGACTTCTGGCTGGATGAAGTTGATGGTACTGTACATTATATCTTTATCTGTTTATTAGTGGTTTGACAGGTCAGATGATAACAATAGATATGGTCCATGGGTGCTGTCTGGTTTCTGCAAGATTTAGGCTAGGATATTTGGACTTGAAACCGGTTCTCAGGACAGCCCATCATATAATTATTTTGTTGTTATATGACCCAGACTTTTAACATGTTTAATAATAATAGTTTTTTTTCTGTTTCCTTCCTTTGTTAAAATTGCCTCCGTGAATTTTATTTTTTGTTTTAATATTGATTTCTTTTCCTCAGAACATATTCAAAAGAACTTGGAAGATGAGGTGGTTCAGGATGCTCTCAAAAAGGTAAAGGATTGAAACACTAGTGTACATTGCCGGTATATCATCACACCAAAACTTTTACATGGTATAAGTAGTGCTGAAACGAATGTTCGAATATTCGCGAATGAATAGTATTTTTCTAATATTCGAATGCAAATTTAGCATTCGAATATTCGATCACGTGTTTAACACCCATATAAAATGCTGTAAAGTATGCAGCATCGTGTTATTTTGTTACGATGGAAAAGAGAAGCTGGGATCATTTTACTCTGAACGAAAGTAAAGACAAAGCCATCTATAACTACCATGCTCAGTAGAGTCTATTACTTAACCCAGTAATAGACTCTTCCGCCATCCTTGTTTACATTGAAAGTAAAAGCAGGGTTTGCATCGAACGGAGACAAACATTCAGGAGTTTTCAATTCATATTAGACGATGAAGAAATAATTTGCTTAAAAGTTTGAACTAGTGTGAGCTACCGAGTGTAAATATTGAAAGGTACATCGAAAGATTTTTTGAAAAAAGATACTTCGATGTAATTTTTTTTTTTAAATAAACAGAACATTTCCGGAGTAATGAGCGTTATTGGTTTTCTTTTTAATGCTATATCACGGCGGAAATATTTGGAATGACTTACGAAGTTACGTATCGGTCTCATACAGGAGTCAGGACTGCAGTATATTATTAAAGAAGTAATAAATCTTTTGATTGTAGTTGATGGAAGTTAAAAAAATTAAGTATATATTAATATTATTTGCATAAAAAACAAACGCGCACCTACTTCAATGGATACTCATGCATTAAGTGTCAACTTCGAACTGACATGTTTATGCAGTCTACTTATACACGCACTTAGTAGTACAAACTATCAAACATACCTAATACCTTGTCAATGACATCTACGAATATTCGAATACGAATCGAATAGCACTCACGAATATTCGAATACTGATTTATGGTATTCGTTTCAGCACTAGGTATAAGCAAGTGTGTGTGTTTAAAGAGGCTGGACGGCCAACAAATTAATCATCAGGGCTGTGTTTTACAAAAGAACATACTACTTAAGACCCAAATTATTCAATGCTAATTAACCACAAACTAATCAATTTTTTAATTCTAATAGCTGTAAAATATAATTATGAAGATCAATATAGTTGTAAAGAAATGGTTTTATATAAATTTTGTTTATCAAAGATTATTACATGAAACTGAAAATATTTAAAAATACAACTTTGTTGTAAGTTCTTTTGTAAAATGCAGCCATGCATGATCTGCCTTGAACTTTGGCATTATGATCTTTTTGGCCATAAACTATCATTCAGTTAAGAAAAAAATCCAAATATTTTACCTTTAGAATGCGACCATTTTCCTATATCTTTGTACAGAGCTCGATCTTCTTCATAAGAAGATTAAAATATTTTTAAAATGGCCATGACAGTCGAAACCTCTTTATAGCAAATATTGATTTATCATTGAAGTGACCATGTGTATTGTAAATCTTTGGGAAATAAAAATAACTTGAAAAAATTATTTCTAGTTATAAGAACGCTATATTTTATTCATAGATATGTTTGATTTGTGATATTGAAGGGTACAGATTTAAGGACTTATGCCAAGGAGGTTGAAAGAGAACTACTGGATGTTGAAAATGCCTCAATACAAGATTGTATCCTTTGTTGATTCAGTTTTTATCTTCTTTGAAATATCCGTTTGAAGTTCAAATAAAGGTGTCTGATTTAAGATTAATGAAATATAATCAACATGTATGATACTAAAAGTTAAAAAAAAAAAAATATGATGCTGGATTTAATACCAGGTAATGCAATTTTGACAAACAATTTTGATACTTGAATATAAGTGTTTTAGTCAAATTTTCAAGTATGAGAAATTTGAGTTTTCCAAACAGTGAAAAAAGGGTTAATTTTTGTTTTAATATTTTTCATTATAAAAAGGTTTGTGATCCTTAATTTACAAAAGATATCAAAGAAAGTGGAAACATTGCCAGTTTACACAAACAGATAGCAGCATGTGATACAATATTGGAGGTAAAGAGTCAGGCAATGATAATATGACCATCTCAACTACAGAATAATCATTGTCTAAAAGATACACACTTGTTTTGCATTACAATTCTTCTGTTTTAATATGAAATATTGATATTGAAATGGTTTTTACAATGTCTTTTATTGATGCTGCTCCTTTTTTTCAGAGGATGGAGGAAATGCTGAATGGTTTCCAGGGAGATCTTAGTAGTATCAGCAGTGAGATCCAGACCCTACAGGAGCAGTCCGTCAGCATGAACATCAAGCTAAAAAACAGACAGGTAAGGGTAGTTTATAACTGGCTGGTAATGGGCAATATCAGCATGTATTTATATACCGGTATATGTACATATTGACTCATGTATGTTTAAATATGTACACTGTAGATTCATCACGGCAGAGTTGAGTATACAGCAAAACTCATTAATAGCAAATTTCAAGGGACCATAGAAAAAACTTCGTTATAGCCGCAATTCATTACATGTTTATAGCAAATTCTTAAGAATTCGTCATTAATCAATCAGCTGACAGAACTTTAAACCATTATAAAGAAACAACAATATTTCCATTCTGTGCAAAAAATGTCAATATGACCTTTTCACTTCAAGGTTTTAAACTTAAAATTTACTTCGTCATAGCTGTAAATTCCTTTTAGCCGTGTTTGTTATATACACTACAGAATTTTCTATTGGTTTATATAACTAAGAGCTACTTTGCTAAGAGCAAATAAGAATTCGTTATAGCCATAAATTCGCAATATTCGTGTTCGTTATATTCGAGTTTTGCTGTGTTTTGAAAAGTACCACTTTTATATTCACTATATTTCAGATTTTTTAGAAACTATTTTATGATGTCCTTGTTTGTAGGCTGTTAGGGGAGAATTGAGTCAGTTTGTGGATGAAATGGTGATACCTGAACACATGATCAAGTAAGGGAATTTTATTTTGCTTACCAGGGTTCTCAAGCTTCACAATAATTAGAATTTACCAATGACCCTTAACTAATTGTTTAACTGTTTACGTAAACTTGTAGAAATTGTTAAAATAATAATAATACATGTACATGTATGTGTTGATTGCAGTCATATACTAGATACCCCCGTCACAGAGAGGGAATTCCTAGAACAACTGCATGAACTTAATCACAAAATCAACTTTGTCAAAGAACAGTCCTTCAAAGATGCCAGATCTTGTCATGATGTGAAAGATATACTGGAAAAGCTCAAAATAAAGGCAAGTTTTCAGTCTAATTATATCAATTTAGTTTATAAATGGTTGTAAAGTCTCATATTTCGGAATCCAATGTCACCCTTATTCATTTAAAAACATGAATGGCAGATTTTTCCATTCTTTGTTAGTTTTATACTTAGTACAGGGTTGATAAATTTTTCCATGTATTTATACAATCAAAGTATTAGAATGCCTTCAGATTTATGAATTGTGTACCCTGTACCAATGGTGAAAAATATTATGATTTTAATATTTGTAACTTTTTAAAATTATTATTATACAGTGTACATCTTTTTGAAGTTATGTGTCCTTATCTACCGTACCTGGTAGGTTTCTGAAATCAAATACAAAAAAAAAACCACATCACATTTGATAAAATGTGTCTTTTGCAGGCAATATCCAAAATCAGAGAATTTCTGATGCAGAAAATTTACTCCTTTAGGAAACCAATGAGCAACTATCAAGTTCCACAGAATGCTATGCTTAAATTCAGGTTCGTATGGATATATACATGTATGTGCAATATACATAAATTAATACAATAGTTAAATTATTGTATTGTGATACATGCATCACAGTGTATGTATACTTTAAAGAATAAAATCATTATGAATGGTTTAAGACAGTACAATTACACTGTGAGTGTAAAATCTTTTGTACCATGTTCATTCATATTAATGATTTGTCACTGAATCAGCTTTTGAGTTGTTGTTTTTTTCATTTTATAGATTTTTCAATGAGTTCTTAATGGCCAATGAGAGACATGTTGCAAGAGAGATTCGGGATGAGTACCTAGACACGATGTCCAAGATATACTACTCATATTTCAAAGGCTACCTTGGTCGTCTGATGAAGTTACAGGTCAGAAAATAGATATTTCTTATTGGTTAACTATTTTTAGAGGTTATTTTTATACACCTCCTCGCTCTATATATTTTGTCATGGAAAGATTCAGTCACTTGATAAAATAAATTCAAGTGGAAACAATTTACAAATGTTTAAGTCAACAGATTGTGCATGCTTTTTCAAGTCCGCGTCTGTAATTTTTAGTTTGAAGAGGTGGCAGACAAGGATGATTTGATGGGAGTGGAGGATACCGCCAAAAAGAGTATCCTTTCTTCTGTAAAAAGTCAAAGACAATTTCAGCCAGTTATATATGATAAAACTCTTAGATTTCTTTACATTGTATGATGGGAAAATTAAAAGTTTGAATTATTGTGTCATCATCTTTGCAAGCCCAATATTTACATGTTTCATTCATTTCATACCCACAATATTTATCAGGGAACCAATGGATCAAAAACATTTAGTTAGCAAAGATGTTAATGTGTCATGGGAAATTAGAAAATTTCCAGCAGCAGTAAATCAAAAGATGGATAAAGATTTCCTTATCATATAATCAGGTTTCTTTAGTTCTAAACCAGCCCTGAAGAACAGGTCTACAGTTTTTACTTTGGGTAATCGAGGAGAAGTTTTGACAGCTAGACTAGAGGAGCCAATTATTGTCCCCCATGCTCAGCAAAAGTCGGACACAAAGGTACACAAGAAAATACACTGTTTTTTACCATTCATAACACTCTCATGAATGGAATGTTCACCTGTAAAGGTTTAGTTGGTGAAAGGAAATACGATTTTTTTCAGCTTTTGATCTTTTAAAAGATTTTTTTCTTTCTCTCTGTTTTTTCCCATGAAGTAGGGGGAAGGAGGGAAATAAGGACTGTGAAAAAATTCTTTATGTCAGAGCTTTTCATGCAGTTTCTGGTTTGATATTTTAAACTAACTTCTGGTTGATTATATTTCAGTTTAATTTTGAGAGTCTGTTCCGGAGCTTACACTATGCCCTAATGGACAACTGCTGTAGAGAGTACCTGTTCCTAGTAGATTTTTATATGGCCTCTGGTACAGCCTCTCAAGATTTGTTTAATGCCATCATGTCCAAAACACTACAGACCTACCTTGTAAGTATTCATAAGACTGACATGCATCTTTTGGAATTTTGTACTGATGTTTTAAAATCTATGTATTACCATACCCCATTTTTTACCTTGTAGAAAACAATGGAGGAACATGTATCTGAGTGTTATGACTCTATTGCCATTTTCCTGTCCATTCACATTGTACACAGATTTAGGAACATCATGCACAAGAGAGCTGTACCCGCTCTTGACAGGTAACAAAAAAATATGTATTGTATAAATATGATTAATGGTGATCAGATCTCTAGAAAGATTCAAGATACTCTGATTTCACGATAGGATATGTGTGGAAAAATCTATAAACAGATAAGTTTTATTCAGTCAAATTTTGTCCTTAGTTTTCTTCAAATTCTTATGCCCTCAAAAGGAAGAAATTCTGTAAAGAAAAAACATTCAAGTGTAAATGACAGATAATTACTACTGTACATTAGAATTTTTGTTTTTAGAAGAAAAAAAACAGTGTTATACAAATTTCAAACCTGGTCTGGGGGTATAGCATAAGCTTGCCCCAACCTTGTCTCTTGGAGCTGAAAATGTGTAATGAGGCAATTTTTGCAAAGTAATAATATTGATAAGTTTGCATCATATTAACATCACAATTTATAAAACTCCTTGTACTTTTAAATGAAACTACCTTAAAGAGTCCTGCCTAATATTTATTTAGGTTTAAAAAACACATCAATATGTCCATGGTGTTTGAACTTTGTAGATACTGGGACACCCTCCTTGGAATCATGTGGCCAAGGTTTGAAACAATTTTACACCTCAACATACAAAGCGTACGAGATGTGGATCCTCAGAAGTTTGGACATATTGACAACAGGCCACATTATGTAAGATTGACATAATATAGTAACGGTATGTTTTTAATAATTCATGTTAAACTAATACCCCGGTACAGTGCATTCATTAGAACTGTACTTTGAAGCTACTAAATGACATACATGTACATGTACGACAAACCTTTAACAAGTACATGTACTGTGGAATCATTAATAATTGTAGTGGCTTTATTGGTTGTTTGATGGATACCCCTTGTCAACAAGTTTACATCCACAACAAACAAACATTATGAAATGTCACAGTATAAATTCATTGGTTATTCAAGTACATGTACATTGAAGAAAAAAACATTCCCCATGAACTTATGAGAAGTTTACTTTCCCAGAAAATTAACCCCACATTGAATTTAATATTTCCACAATAGACTACAAGTAGACCTGTTGAGAATAATTCAGATAACTCTTTGCTCAGATCACCAGGAGATATGCAGAGTTTTCAGCAGCCATTGTGGGAATCAACCAGTCCTTCCCTGACGACCGAGTCCATCATTTACTGGAACAGCTTCAGACCGAGGTCGAAAACTTCATCCTCAAGATGGCTGCCGAGTTTCCTCTAAGAAAAGAGCAGCTGATATTTCTCATCAACAACTACGACATGATGTTAGGTGTACTACTGGTAAGACAATGCTTGTAGGAATTTAAAAAAAAAATTAAAAATTTTAAACACAAAAAATTTGCAAAATTTTTTATAAAAATTATGTTCAGTTGTATCAATTTTTTAAACACATACATGTATGTCTATATTAAATTAGTAATTTTTTCTGCCAATTTTTTATGTGTTTGTCATTGATTTAATTGCGGTTTATGATTTAGCACGCATCTGCTACTAAGTTTAGACAGGTAAAATTGTTTACAAATCCTCATACTCTCACTATTATCAACTTCCTGTCACTTACCCAGAACTCATGCTTGCTTTTTTCATGCAAATCATAATCTACATAGAGAAATTACAGTATACACAAACCAGTTGTATCAAATTTTGAGAAAAATATATATTTTTTAGATATTCTATGTACCGTATTGTATTTTTTTTACACACACCATTCATGTTAGTTTTATCATGAGCATTTTGTTTATTTTTCTTATCTGGTGTGTGCTGATTAAGTTTTGGAATGTTGGTTGGATTGACTTTTAAAATCTTGCAGACTTTGGATTTAAAAAAATGTATATTGAATAATTTCAGTTAATGGGTATCTTTATTTGTTATCATATTGACCCTACCAACAACATGCATTGTACCATCCTCATGTATCATCAATTCACATATTACTTGAGTGCAATGATACCCCCTTACAGTTGTCAATAAATGCAATGGGTTTATTATAAGTACTGAATTTAAACTAGTGACTTTGCACAATGCAAGTTACATTATTGTTAAACAGTCTTTATTATAAAAAATATGTTTAGATCAAATGATTATTTATTAAAATAAAATGTCATATCCAAATTCTATTTGGATGAGATTAATATTGTCTTATACATATTATTCGCAATGCCCAGTGAGAAGAAAAATTCTAATTTTATTCATCAATATCAAATGGTATGTGTAAATACATGTATTTGCTTTGAGGCATTCATATGAAAACTAGTTTCAATGCTATTAATGCTATTCTTTGTTTATTTACTCAAGTCATTAAATGGGTGTTTAGAGTTATTGAGTTGCCTGATTAGACCAGGTAATAAAAAAGATTAAAGTTTAAAATTTTAGGAGGTCTTTTAGATGAGTGGTAGTTCTTTTGAGTTTGAAGGTTATAATTACAGCATTTTTACAGAGCTTTGATATATGATATATTTTTCATTTGATTTGATGCTCCTATCATTTGAAAAAAATGAAAATGTTTTTCAAAATTGCATATACATGATTAATCAAGATCAGGAAAAAACCTATACAACAATCCATTAAAAACCTACAAATATTATCCAATTCAATTTAGACATCTATGCATGCTAATCAAGGGTGATGATCCCCTCATTTTTAAAGGGAAGAATTACACATATCAAAGTTTTATTAAGGGTTTAGTCTGTCTTGCTTGCAATACTTTTATTTCATACTTAAGTCAGTTAGAGAGACTTGACATGAATTGTCCCTCATTGGTCGGTAAAGAAAAAATGTAAAATACAAAATTAATTGCATGTTCTACATTCTCATATTTGCAAGTTAGAGACTGTATTTTTAACTCATTGATAATTTTCATAGGAGAGAACGGCAGAAGAGTCGAAGGAATCAGAGAGTTTCAAGGAACTTCTGACGGCACGGACCCAAGAATTCATTGAGGAGGTATTGTCCCCTCACTTCGGAGGCATGATTTCCTTTGTTAAGGACTGTGAAAACACCATAGAGAGGGCAGGAGTGGAGGCCCTGCGACCAGATGAGAGTATGTATATATCAATTCTTATACTGTTAATTCTTAATTAAACGTGAGGAATTAATATCCGCGTAAAATCGCGAGAAGCACATCTTGGGGATTTTAAAATCTCGCTTTAATTTTTGGACAGATGTAAACTGTTAGGAATTACAATGAAAAATTGGTGTTCATGATTTGATGTAAAATGATAGATTCGCAAAATTAAGTACTCGTGTAAAATAAGGAATCTACAGTAATTATATGATCTACTTTATTCCCATGTTTGCATCAAGACTGTAGATTATTTTAAATTAAAAGCCAGGAATGATATCCACATAATATAGAGAGAAGCACTCCTTGTGGATTTTAAATTCTCATTGGCATTTTTCTGACAGTTGTGAATTATAGAAATTAGGAAAACAAAAGTTAAGCAGTTTTTACATGTATATTCTCACAATTTGATATAAAAGGGTTGGATCACTGAATTCTGTTAAATGAGAAATCAGCAGTATGTGGTGGAATTCACCCATTGGCATATGTTAAATTTTTTTTGTTATACTTTCATGTTAAATACTGAAATCTGATTGGTTAAGACGCAGTTAATAATATTTACTATTACCCTCAGCGTTAGCAACGCACTTGGCAACGGGTAATATTAAAAAATGTTACATGCGCGAAAATTATGCGCGTACGGTTCGCTGTAGAATTCACGTTATTCCTATATAAAAGCAGTAAAATTTTCTTAAAATTTTTTAAAAAGACATTCAGTATAACAAAATAAATAGTGCCTGTTTGGGAGGATAACAGTTGAAATTGACACCCCTCGAAAACCATTGTCAACCTCCGCTTCGCGTCGGTTGACAATGGTTTTCTCGGGGTGTCAATTTCAACTGTTACCCTCCCAAACAGGCACTATTTATATAATATTACCTTGTGATGATGTCACAATTTATTGTTTTTTATGTATTCTCTTGACAAGTCCCAGGACTTGGATGTTAACTTGCATGTATGTGAATGCTAAGGAACAATCTCGATCTGTATTGAAATAAAAAAAGATGAGCTTTCCAGCTGAAATTCTCTATAAGCACAGAATAACAGAGTATTGTAACTCCATGTAGTTGAATGAATTATGCCGTTTTTAATTAATTATTGACCTGATTACAGGAAGAGTACAATCTATTGTGCGGGGCTTTAACAATGACTGGAAGCGAGCTCTGGAGCTTATCAATGGTGATGTCATGAGGGCATTTACTAATTTCAAGAATGGCACACAGATTTTACAGGTATTTATTATTGCTAGTTTTTTGCTGGAAATATTAATGATCATATGACAGTGAAAATCATCACTAAATTTCACCAAATTCTTCTGTGTCTGGAGGTGGAAACATTGTTAAATGGACAATATCATGTAGCCTCCTTAACCAATTTTAAGTCAAATGTATTCAAAACATTAAGGTGGTATGGGACATCTGTCAATATTAATGTAAACAAAAGTACATAAATTATAATAAATAATTTCACTGGTTTAGAATATTCAAATCTTTTAAAAAACACTTTACCAAAAAATGTTTTAAAATTTTTTGGAAAGGTATTAAAAATTATAAAAGCTCCAACAAGATTGGAACTTAAGGCCATCAGATTCGTAATTAACACTGTGCTCCACTGTTAGGTAACAATTTGGGGAAAGAGAATATTTATAAAATTATACTTGAATTTATTCTTTATTTCATTTGGAAGTACATCACAATATGGAGGTGCCCATATCGTCTTTTAATATTTAACACCTTGGTTTTGAATTATTCTCTGATAATTGTATCTTGTATTATTGCAGGGAGCCTTGACGCAACTGATTCAATATTACCACAGATTCCAAAAAGTTCTGGGACAGGGACCATACAAAAATATGCAAATAAGAAATGAACTCATTAATATTCATCATGTGATGGTGGAAGTCAAAAAATATAAACCGACCTTTTAAGACCATGACAGGAGATAAGAATGATAAAATGCTGTTAATATTGAGAGCAAGATTGATTGCATATGTCATACATATGTGGACAGAAAAATTATTTATAAAACCCATTTCCTAGTGCAATACTTTGACAGGAAGAAGCGTTGATATGTTTTATTGTATATGGTGAATATGCATGTAATGATGTGTATTAAAAATACAAATTATGATACATGTATCTTTAATTAATGTGATGCTCTTTCAGGGAACACCAAAAATACCCTGGAAAAAAAGTATTCTTGAAGTAATTGCCAGTACGCAATGAATTTTAACATTCGTTGTAAAGGTTACCTGTTAGGAGAGTTTAAAACAAGAGTTTTTTTCCACTTCAGGAAAAATATGCATTTGGAAATCAAAGAAAATTATGATCATTTCTTAGGTAAAACAATTTTCAACTTTCATTTTTTTTCTTTTTTGCACCGAGAACATGCATGATTGTTATTAAGAATCTGTGGTTTTTACAGGGATATGATTTTTGAAATTGAAAAACATTCTCATCAATAATATTTTTATTTCTTTCAAATAAGAGGCATTAACCACTTAATACAGCAGTTTTTTAAAAGGAAAAAAAACACGCCTGCGTATTTTCTAAAAAGAAAGACCTGCCATATCAAAGACACGGAGCCTAATGTAACACAATCAACAAGGAATCGAGAAATCCGATTTCCCCCTGTCCTGACAAGGTGCATACCTGTACAAGGCTGACGATAGAATTGTGTCAGGCCCCAGTGGTCATTTGTCACTCAAATCAAAACGCTGTCAGCCCCCAAAAAACATTAGAAACAAAACGGTAATGCGTAATTGACAATGTATGTGCTAGATAGCTTGTTTTTCAAGCGTCTGTTGGACAAGTGTATCGGCTGACTTGCGAGATTTACGATGAGACGCCTGTTCCATTAGGGTTATGTAACAAGGGCGGAAACATCGCCGCGGAATGTCCCCAGGTATAGGGACCAGCCAATCTCAAAAACAATGCACGCCGCATGCACAACCAGTGCAGATTTATTTTTATTTTCAGTTTAAATATCATTTAATTTATTAAGATTGAGACATTTTAAATGGGGTTATGGGTTGTGAAATTTTAAAACTCGCTCCTCTCCTTTTATCTTAAATATTTTGTAAGAATGCTTACTCTCTCTTTCTCTCCTTTTGCTCTCAATTAAATATGTGAATGAATTTTAATTTTTTATTTTTAAGTTACGAACTGAGGAGGGGTAAAATTCATTCCTCCTATTTTAACTAATCTATAAAAATAATGCATAAAATATTTCAATAAAGTTTGGTCTCTCTCTCTCTTATATAAATATTACTAATAATCAAAATAAAATATAAATATTTCCCCACCATACTCCGCCGCAAAATTTTACTTAAATGTCCATTTAATATTTAAGCGATTCAACTACATTTTTTTGAAATTTGATCATTTTTTTTTAGCCACGTAGGTCGAAAATCTTTAAACGGTTTTAGTATATAATTTGATCAATCATGATTTATATATATATATTTTACTTAACGTCAAGTCATTTCATCCATTCATTTTTTTATAAATTTTTTAGATTTTATATTAGTTAAATGGTCGATAATTTATCTCAATGCATACCATTTTTGAACATATGCATAATTAATAAATAAAAAAAAACACGTATAAGCAATAAACAACATTGTTCGTTGACCATGGCGTTATGAACTGCAATTGTTCAGTCGAAAGTACGCAAACACGGTGATTATGCCATGCATCCGATTTATTATTGTTCATAATGCATAATGACTGAAAAATGTTGTTAACATCAACTTCTTTTGTTTTGTTATTTAATTTTTTTTTAATCAATTTAATTTTGATGGGAACAATTGCGTTTGAGGAGTATACACTGATTGCAATTAATACATGTTTAACACAGCGATCGAGGCCTGTATACGCAGTTTGATAATTTCAATCAAAATTAGTATCTGACAATTTAGAGTTCATATTGTGTGTCCAAAATATCTGGCCTATAAATTTTTCTAAATAAATTGATACACAAATTTTGATTAACAGAAATATGAGCATCCTCTTTCTTTTCCAATCATATAGAAATTATACATTTTAATTAAATGTTATGACAACTTTGATGATTTATATTATATAAAGTATATCTATAGGATATAAAGTCTATTTTTCCTTTAAATTTAATATGCAACAAAATCTTTTTATATATATTAAGAAAATTAAGATACTACGGCAAATAACTATTTTCATTGGTACTTTGCAGAAAGAATTACTAGATCTGCCAAAATAAAAGTAAGGAAAATAAAATTTATGACATAAGATTTCTACTGCCGACTTATCAAATTAAGTTTTAATGACAAAACAAGGATGTTTATTTTCATACAAAAATACAATCTACTGGCCTATCAGGACATCCTTTCAACCAAACATGGAATTTATAACTTCACACTTAATCAATTACCTGCCGTGTGGTTTCAATCAGTGCTTTTATGATCAACAAACTCGTTCGGATCACGTTCAAGACACTTTAAAAAACACACAGCAAATATCGTTCTCATTGGCGAGCAATTGGGTCTGACGATCGTAAACATTGAAATATAATTTGCTGTATAAGTAAAAGCCAATAACAAAAAACACCGTCCTGACGCAGACTTTCATGTACCTCTAGAGGAAAAAAACCCAAAATATTTAATAACGAAACACATTTTTTTTATTTTTCTACTCGTATTTAATTTTTAATTCTGTCTTGCTAGTATTTATGTACACATGCCATCCACATAGGAAATAAATAGAAGTTATTGAAAGACTTGGATAGGTATCAAATGTATCGTTTTTGTCCACCTCAGTACATTGAGGTGTGTTTTGTGGTGTGCATCCTAGTGGTCTCTGGTATATCACTGAATTCGGTGGTTCGACTCCTCTCTCCACGGCGAAAGTTTTTGTAAAACATTTTTTTGCAAATGCCGCAACAGATGTGACGTACTTGGCGAAGAAACATGACGTAAATAATGGGGTTGACGGCATGATTTAAAAGTAGCGCAAAACTGGAGACAATATTCATGGTTATGTAGTTCTCTATTTTCATTTGCACAATGTCATGATGGTAAAGGGACAGAATAATCCATGACGTCACAAACGGTGCCATGCAGAGCACCTGCACCAATAAAACCAACGTCACAACAAATGACAGTTGTGTCGTCATCCGCGCGAAATTGTGAGTGTCTTTCCTCCACATATTCCAGACAAAGATAAAATGCAATATGGTAATGGTGAAAAACATCACCGAAAATTTCAGTGCCATTACACTGGGTTCAACATACTGTAGAAAGTTTCCTGGAATGGAACCATGTGAAATTTGGAAGGTGAAGATACCGTAGCCGATATTAATGACGAAAGCGACTAACCATGCAACACAAGAATACTGTATAATCTTCTTTGGTTCAAACTTGCCCTGATATCGGAAAGGGTAAACCAAAAGGATGAATCGAACAATAGCCAATAACACATTATGGGCACAAGAACTGTCTAGCGTAAACGCCGATATTATAATTGCAACGTCGAAAACAATCCCTTCAACGTCATACCACAGCAGACAACAGTATATCAGTCGAACAATTATGGCCAAGAAATCCGCCACAGACAGACAGCCGATTACGGCAAACATTGGCGTGTGCAATTTCTCCTTCTTTAAAACTGAGAGAAAAATGATAGCGTTACCGGACATGCCTAGCAACGTCACTAACAGACCCGTCAGCAAGTAGACGTCACGGTAGCGATACATCCCCGATAACGCAAAAATGACGTCACGCGCTGGCGTCTCAAGAATCTGGCTGGAATTATTCATGTCTGCTCGGCGATGCTCGTTGTTTCTGGAGAAGTTATTATTTGGCAGAACTCTGGGATGTTTTCTTGAGTTCTAACAAAGACTGCAAACGGACAGAACATTTTGTAGTCGAGAAACAACACTTCCGTTTGATGTTTAACGGAAAGAACAAGAAAACAAGGTAATGGGACTGTTCTATTTTCGAACTTCCCAGATCATGCGACTTTTTTACCGATATTTTGTATCGCTAAGTTGTTCCCTGGTGTTCTTTTTTCAGAAGTGAAACGTAAGCCATGTTTTGAAACGTTCGTTTGATAGAGCGTCGGTCACCGTACACACTGTTGACATTTATTGATACAGATAGATCCGAGAAAGCAATGCGCATTTTAAACATTCTTCAAACGAATAAATACCAATAATCTGGTGTCATACAATCCTTGTCTCCTGTAAACTCCCATCACATGGCCATTCTAAACGTTATATCTTAAGCAGTCCCTCGTGTAGTTCTTGTTTTATATATGGACGGAATTTTAAGCGTTTTCTATTTTTGGCGCTACATGTACAAGTATATTTTTCTTTAAAGAATTACCTCACATTTCAGGTGATATAGGTGTTTACACCTGTCGTTTATTGTGGGCCCCGGGGAGAGCTGGTCTGCCTTGTTGCCATGATTGGCTCAAAGTCACTGTTTCACCGTTCATTATAGTCTTAATAAAAGTCACCCATTCCATGTTTCGTATTGGGTGGTTCATGGTTGCATGTTTATTTACAATATCATAAAATTTAGCTAACACGTAAAACACACACACACACACACTCTCTCTCTCTCTCTCTCTCTCTCTCTCTCTCTCTCTCTTTCTCTCTCGTTTTAACATACCTACACGAACGCGCTTTACATTTGTCCTAAGATAATGCATTGTCCAAAAAGTTTTAAGAAATATTAATTCCCATGTTTACAGCAATAAATCATGATTTCTCTGTAAAAACAACCGACTAGGAACCCCTTACTCATTTAATTCGATCAGCTAGTAATGTGCACTTTTCTGGTGCTATCCCATCTTTTCTCGTGATCAGCAGTTAAAATTATTTTTTGTTTTAAATTCGCTTGTTCGTCTGCGTAATAATTATAACACTTTATGATTGATATTTCTAGCATCGATAAAAAGATATATTTAAAAAAATTAAAACGTTTCTCTTCTTACACAGAAATGATCGAGAACTTAAAGTACAGGCCAAGTGTAATGTGTAAATTGCAAATCAATTATACGTGCAAGCAATGTGCATCTTGCATTCGCACCTGTGCACATTGTGAAACGTGTAATATACAAACCAACTGCACTAATTATTTATACGTGCATTTATATATATTATTACATTTTTCCCTGAAATAGAAATCGTTTCTTCTTTGCTTTACCCCATCATGCACTGGACACGTTTCGTTAAAAAAAAATACGAATAAGCATCTTAATTTTAAGTTATTGCTGTGCCTTCAAACACTGACACACACCTTGTTTTTCCTGATGTGGTTAGAGAACAATTAAAGACCTGATGAAGGGCTAGCCGTGCGCGTGTCATTAATTATCAAACGCCTCCTTGCTTTATACAGGTCTGTGTAATGACTATTTTCATTCATGTGTCAACGTTTGAATTTTTCCTGGTTTGTTTCCCAAAATAAAATATTCAAATCAGAGCCCAAAAGCAGCAAAACAGATTTTTGGGATTAAATTTTAATTGTTTTACATGCATTGCATTTTTTACATAAAAAATAATGTAAGTCGAATTTAAGCCTAGTAATATATATACTCCATCAATCTAACATGCTAATGAATAACTGGCGTGGAATTTCGATTTTCCCTAGCATTCCCTTCCTTATGCTCTCCCCCATCTCTATTAATCATCTTTCTACCTTGCTACCCCCTCTCTCCCCCTCCCTCCTCTCTCTCTCTCTCTCTCTCTCTCTCTTCACCCACTCACTTTTAAGAATTTCTTTTTCCTTACACCTTTGGATTCTCCCCTTCTGTCTCCAATATACATAAACTCACTGATTTCTTTCTTATACTGTTAACTCCAAGCTCTTTCTTTCACTATTCTCTCATAATTTTTTTTTTGTACTCTCCAACCAGTCCCCTTTATTCTGTCAAATACACACTTGAACCTTTCTCTTAATGCTATACATAAAAAACTAAATGTACATGTTACTCTCTACCCTTCTGTCTAATGCACTTGTATTTTCCCTCTTACCCCCCCCCCCCCCCCAATTTCTATTCCTTTCTTTCTCACATTAATTTGCTTTGTCCTCCTCCTCTCCCCTCTTTTCGCTCCTCCATGCATTCTCCTCTCCACTTTCCCTTACATTCCCTCCTTCTCTTCTATGCACTTTTTCCTTCTCATTTCTTATTCCTGCCATTTTTTTCTCCCACTCTCCTCCCCCCCCCCCCCCATTTCTCTTTATACTATCACCTTCTCTTTATAAATCCTTTAATTAAGGTCTTCCGTTTCCAACGGAAGACCTTATTGTTATTGCTTTGTTTCTTTTTCCCTATTCTTCTATATTATTATTTTTTTTTTCTTACAAATTTTGTGCACGCGAGATCTCGAGAACTACTCAATTGATTTTCATGAAACTTTAGGATCTAATAGAAGATGTTGTTATATTCAGTAGTATATTCTCACTATATAACTCTATATAGACGAATAGTCAATAATTGTAATATCAGCTCGTCCGAAAAATATTGACCGGTCAATATTTTTTAGATATTGACCGGCTAGGAATAATATCTAGAGAACATTCCCTCTATTTCAAATAATCGCCTCTGATTTGTTGATTCGTAAACGGTGACGTAAATAATTCTTCGCGACTCCAAAACAAGGTGACGTCATAATAGACAGTCAGTCAAGGCAAGTAAACAACGGACGCGCATTGCGATGGTTTGGTATCATAACGGATATAAGGATTTGCGAATTACTGTGAAGTAAAATCAGGTAGAACACCTGTCTGATAATTCTTACGGTCGGCGGAATATCACAAGTGACCGTTTGATGCTGAGGATATTTTGGAAATGAACTTTGCCCAAAATTGAATTCGTGAATTCTTTGTTGAGCTGAGAAAATTACGGCGATCTGTTTTCAATTAATTTCTTAAATTTTGGTTTGTTTCTTCATATAACAAAACAAATGTTGACTGTGTTTTCGGGCAACATTGATTATATTAGCCCCCTTGGGACGAAAATATTGCCCTCCGCTTCGCGTCGGGCAATATTTCGTCCCTCGGGGGCTAATATAATCAATGTTGCCCTCAACCCCAGTCAATATTTGTATAATATGAACCGTATTGCAAATTTTTTTTATTGATGACGTCACTTCCGGTTTTGAGATATAGTCGTTTTATCGATTTTCAGAGGGGTATTTTGTCGGCAGTACTCCTCTTAAACTATAGCAGATATAAACTTGAAATTTTCAGCGATGGTAGACGGAAGACTGAAATTCTGCATGAAGGTTTAAAATCATTTCGATCGCAAAAAGTGTCGAAGCTCGCCTGGACCCGAAAATTGAGATTAAAAAAACGTCGTAATTTTTTGTGGTTTTCTTTAATTATCTCTTTTCTGAAAAATATTTTGTTAAGACATGTAATGCAAAAATAGTTCCTATTTACAAGACCTTTCTTTTAAAATCAAGAAAAAGGGGCTGGCCCCTCAAATTAGGGAACCAAAGGGCTCTAAAGTCTTTAATATGTAGCCCTTTACTGAACGATATTTTGTGAAATGTTATAGAAGCAAATATGTTTATCTCACAGTTATGTATCCAAACAATGTAATGATTTTTCCATGTGTTACGTAATTAAGGGTTTTTAGGGGCCAAAAGTCCAAAATTTTGATCACCCATATCTCAGAAAGGAAAAATATTTTGAAATGCAGTACAGAAGAAAAGTTGTTCAAACTGATGTTCTTAACAATATGCAACCCTCATAATTTCGTTAAACGGCCCCTATAAGGAAATAAGGGATCGGCCCCTAAAACCTTTTTTCTTATATATCTCCAGAACGGTAACAAATTTCTAAACACTTGTTGAACAAAATGTGTTTAGAATTAAGTGACCTTTTATTTGATATAAAGAAAAAGGGGCTGGCCCCTTAAATTAGGGAACCAAAGGGCTCTAAAGTCTTTTATCTATAGCCCTTTACTGAGGGATATTTTGTAAAATGTTATAGAAGCAAATATGTTTATCTCACAGTTATGTATCTACGCAATGTAATGATTTTATCATGTGTTATGTAATTAGGGGTTTTTAGGGGCCAAAAGTCCAAAATTCTGATCACCCATATCTCAGAAAGGAAAAATATATTGAAATGCAGTACAGAAGAAAAGTTGTTCAAACTGATGTTCTTAACAATATGCAACCCTCATAATTTCGTTAAACGGCCCCTATAAGGAAATAAGGGATCGGCCCCTAAAACCTTTTTTCTTATATATCTCCAGAACGGTAACAAATTTCTAAACACTTGTTGAACAAAATGTGTTTAGAATTAAGTGACCTTTTATTTGATATAAAGAAAAAGGGGCTGGCCCCTTAAATTAGGGAACCAAAGGGCTCTAAAGTCTTTTATCTATAGCCCTTTACTGAGGGATATTTTGTAAAATGTTATAGAAGCAAATATGTTTATCTCACAGTTATGTATCTACGCAATGTAATGATTTTATCATGTGTTATGTAATTAGGGGTTTTTAGGGGCCAAAAGTCCAAAATTCTGATCACCCATATCTCAGAAAGGAAAAATATATTGAAATGCAGTACAGAAGAAAAGTTGTTCAAACTGATATTCTTAACAATATGCAACCCTCAAAATTTCGTTAAACGGCCCCTATAAGGGGATAGGGGATCGGCCCTTTATAACCTTCTTTCTCATATATCTCCAGAACGGTAACAAATTTCTAAACATTTGTTGACAAAATGTGTTCAGAATGAAATGACCTTCCATTTGATTTCAAGAAAAAGGGGCTGGCCCCTTAAATTAGGGGGTCAAAGGGCTCTAAATTCTTTAATCTATAGCCCTTTACTAAGAGCTATTTTGTGAAAAGTTATTTAAGCTGAATTAGGTATAATACGTTTATATATCCTAACAATATAATGATTTTCTCTTGCGTTACGTATTAAGGGTTCTTTAGGAGCCAGAGGTAAACAAGTTTAATCTTTTCTATCTTAATTTGAAGAAATGCAAGTCTTTAAAATGGCAATATAAGAGAAGTTATAAAATGTGATACAATACAGCATTAGTTCTCTACTCTTTTTTCCATATCATGTTTTTTTTCCGAAAATCAAAGTCGATGATGTCAAATTTCCTTCTAAAAACCGGACGGAAGACCTCCTCGTTGCTCGCAACGAGATCGTGTCTAGTTTCTTCCTATTTTTCTCCAACTTATTTTTCCTTTGTACCCCCAAATCCTCTCCTATATATCTTTTCTTTTCAAACATATTCTTCCTTCTGTCTTCAAAATGTCCTCCCATTTTCCTGTCAAACATTATCCCGCTTATCACAAGCAGTCTCTTCTCGTTTTTCCCCAATTTGAGGAGCATTCTTGTCCCATTGTGTCTCCTTATATAATGCAGGGGTGCATTTAACAAAAAAACTTATAAAATTAATAAATATTGAATTCATTGCCTTCAATTTAATTTTTTTACTTTTCATTGTAGATAAAAACGGTCATTTGACCTTGAAAATGACCTTAAAAATGTACAAAATTCATATGTACACTGTAACGTCAAGCGTATTGATACGTTTTTGACGTTAGTCTTACTATGATGTAGCCAACATTCTTTATAGGATATAAAATAATTTTTTAGCCAATCAGAAAGCGTGTTACAACCAGAATTAAATTATAACCAATTAAAATTAATTATTGCTCATTTTCTATACATTGTGTTAACTCAATACAAGTACAGTATAAAGATACATGTAGAAAGAGAAGTGAATAAATCATAGTTCATTTGACCGTAATGGGACCATTCCATGGAAAAGTTTGATTTAAGTTCTTTTGTAATCGGCATCATTAAAAAGTAAAACAGTTGTTCTGATCATGAAGGAATTAATCAAAAGTATAAATTGAGAAGCTAATTGATTCATTGTTCTAAAATGTAGCTTTTTGTGTCATGTCTCAATGGCAGAAAGTCCCCTTCAAATTAAAAGATAAATCAACGAGGAAAAAAATATCAAAGAACACCAAGATAAAGTCCATATACTTTTTAAATATAATTTTAATATTCTCACAAAAGCGAAAAAAAATTAATTTATATCACAATTTTGTCCTAAAAAATTCATTTGAGTATTTTTTTAAAATAAAAAGCTTAAAATAAAATAGATTTCTTTTTACACCTGTCAATAAAACTGTGGAAACTTATACGTATATGGAAAACAGTGGCCCCCCCCCCCCCCCCCCCCCATTTGAATTTGATATGTTCATTTTCCTTCTCAATGATATCACGCAGGAAAATGAACATATTTATACACCTCCTAACTGAAGATAAATTTATAAAATATTGTCCATGACTATATGTTCCCATGAATCTGAATTATCCATAAATAATTATTGCCGCCAGAAATATGTTTGATTCCACAGTTTTAGAATTATCCTCAGGCACATTATTTTCAAAAAATATATAATAAAATATGTAATCTATCTTCAACATTTCTGATTCATAAAAATATACAATGTAAAAATATTCATAAAACTCTTTTTACACTGTGCATGTTATGACTAGTTAAACAAATATACATGTACTAAAATCGATATTTAAAAAATCCACAACAATAAATCTTTATATAAAGTAAGAATTGATTAAAATCTCGTGTAAAAGTGCATAGGTATAAAAAAAGGAAATAAACAATCTCAGTGTAAAAGTGCAAAATTCTTGTAAAAAGCATAATGGTATTTTACAATCTTCTTTATTTTTCACATTATATATACCAGGTATTCTTAAAACATTTTGCATTCTGATGCAGAACAAAACATGGATACATAAAAAGAAGAATAATTTTTTTCTATATTATTTGAATGCAAATATTTTCCAGTATTGCTTAATAAATGACAGTCTTAATGCGAACAATGATTCAGCTTTCATTTCTAATAAGAAATATTTTTGTTTTGCTAAATCTTGATATATTTCTCAAAAGTCACATAGTCATGGTACTTTTCTCTCTAATGACACACAGCCCTAAAGACCTACCGGTAGTAAGTTGTCAGAACTTGTGTCCAAACCATGTGTAAACTGTGGAATCATTTAATTTCGTGGGGGCCAATTTTTAGTGGATTGTGGGATTTTGGGTCATTCGTGAGGATGTAATTTCGTGGATGCTTCGGTTTTCAGTTTCAGTTGGAAAACTAAATCTTTTATAATTAGTTTTCGTAGACGGTGTAAATTCGTGGGTGAGGGCTACCCACAAATACCACGAAAATTGAGCCACCTTGAATTCTAATGATTTCACAGTATGTATCTTATATATATGTAAACAATGAAATATGTTCAAATCAACACAGTCCTTATCAATGTCATCAACAAAGATTATTACTTGCACCAGCCTGCCATAAAAAAAGTCCTTATTGTAAGAGCATTGCCAAACTCTCTGCAACTAGATGTAGACATAGGTTAAAGATACATACAGCACTTGGTATACCGTGACTACATGATAGCACTATCAAAGGAGTGGCATTCCTAGTTTTTTCCTCAATTCGTTAGGAATATAAGGATTAGAGTTACAATGGCCGTGTCTGTTTGGGATGTCAGATTCACGGTAAACATGGAGCTGAACACAGGACCGGACAGATATCTCGATATCATTCCAAACCTACAACACAAAAAGGTACATCAAATGATAACTGTCTCTCTTTCAGATAGCGTTGGTGGTTCAACTTGATGGTTTGATTATTATTAATGTTGAACAATGTAAATTGTTACAGTACAACTTGCTTATATAAGAAATTTCTCGGAACAGAATACTTTGATTAATTTAAAATTGTTTCATTAGAAGCATAGAAAAGGTATAATTATGGGACATGAATTAAATTTCATAATTACTTTGAATATTAAAACCAATTCCAGTATGCTTATAGAAAAGGTATGATTATGGGACATGAATTAAATTTCATAAATACTTTGAATATTAAAACAAATTACAGTATGCTTATACCTATATCAATCTTTATATGGCATTAAGGACAAAATTATTTTTTTTTTAAATAAAGAAATTGATTTACCTCTTCTCCTAGAGCAGTAGCAAATTTCTTCGACAATTTAGCATCAGGGATCCATACATTTCCTTTGGCCAGAACAGCATGGTCATTATATTTTCCAAGGAACATAACTCTGACTTTGTCTGACAGAAGTGGATAAGTCTCCTGACAGTTGTCATCCACAATGGTGGAGACTAAGTCACTGAAACCCTGGCCTCTCTCCTTGTACGTACACATCAAATAACCTGCACAAAAAGTTAATGGCGCACAAAAAATTAAGTTCATCCCACTGACATATTTTTAAACAGAGCCATTATTGTCATAAATTCTCAAAACTTGAGAAAGTGTTACTTTTTACATATATATGTGACTTTTCAAAGTATCTATTCAAACCTGAATGCAAGTATTACGGTATATAGCACAGTACAGTACACATTTTAAATTTTTTTGAAGTTCATTCTTTTAATTTATATTTTCAGCAATGCATATACTGGGTAGCATTAATAAAGATAAAATACAAACCTATAAATGCCCACATGGAAGGAGTATGCAGCATACAGTAGTTAGCTCTCATATTTTGTACGGATTCCATTACATCCTTTATGGCTTCTTCTCTCATTTTTATTAGATGTGAATCTAGTTTTCTGAGCTCTTCTTTATAATCAACTGTCAAAATAGGTCAATGTATAATAGTTTCTAAAGTTAAAGTTCAGTCACAAAAGTACATTACGTTGATCCATATTTCCTTTATTTTACCTATAAATCTATTTTTTTTTTTATATTTTCACAATGTATTGATCATTTTGAATTATACAGTGACAAAATTAATCAAGAAAAAATGTATATCTGTGCATGCTACCTTAAATTGCAAAAATAAAGTAATAAAAAACCATTAGACTTACATTGATATTCCAAAATTTACAAAAAAATAAATTTTTGATATACATGTCTATTAAAATAAAATTAAAATTCTAACCTTTTAAGGCAAAATCAATATACTGCTTGCTTGATACAGCTGCTCTTGCTTTGCTGTTGCTATGACAGAGGATAATTTGACACATCAGTAATCGTGTCAACTGCATGACATCTAGATCAGGGTCAATCAAGGTCAATATCACAGGCAGAGAAATATGCTTTTTCACATCCTTTACAATCTTTCTGGGTTTTGATGCAAGGTAATAATTATCCATATCGTCATTCATATCATCACTTTCATCACCACTTTCACCATCATTATCATCATCAACATCATCATTATCTTCATTGACATTCTGACCTTGACCTTTATCTTTTGACTGGTTACAACCAGCAGTCTGAGTCTCCTCTGAGTTAGAGACTAATGAAACTTCATCATTCACACTTCCTTGAACCACTAGCGTATCCTCCTCTTTGTCTTTATCAGTATTCAGAAACCTTTTTAATTGATCTGGACACAAAAAGGTAAAAAGTAAAAACAAATTTTCCCAGAATTTCAACAAAATCAACTGTAAATATAATATTAAATAAGTTTCTTTCTTTAAAATTTCATTTCTGTGAATCTTTGTGTCTGAGAACAGTTCAATAATGAATAGCAATTTTATTTAAAAAAAAAGAAATTCATTGAATGAAGTTTTATTTACAGAGTTATACTGACCATTTGCACAGCTGTACACTCTTTTCACAGCTTCCTTGGCCATCACAATCCACTTCTCTGGAGGAAGTCCATCATTTTTGTCCATTTCATCAATGTCCAAGGACTGTCCCAGCCACATCTTAATAAATGCCATACAGCCCAGGAAGCTCTGTATATTTGGCTTGGCTTGATTGGAGAAAATCTGTAACATCTGAAAAACACAACCCAGGATAAAAGATCTGTTATTCAGTAACAGTTGCAAAAATATTCCATTTTGGACATCTTATAATGTATCAAGGTTTAAACACATCACTGGTGCTGAAATTCAATCCAGTTTCAGTGTGTTTCAACGTTGAAATGTTTAACAACTAGAAAACTGACCAGTCAGGAAGGGCCCCGCTATGACAATTAATATAGAGAAGTTAAAAAAACTTTGAATTCCATCCTCTTTATATTAACAATGATGAGAAATAAATGCCCAGCACAAGATGTAAAGAACTGCAATATATATATAAGGTGGTAAAAAAAAAATGAAAATTATAAGTAACAACTGCATTTTTAAAATTTCAAGATAATTCTTGAATGTCCAAAAATTCTAAATAGTATCCTTGTATCTGCATAAAACAGGGATAACCTCATGTCTTATAAAAAACTAAATTAAATGTGTATTTAAAAAAGATTTAAACAGGTGTTTTATAAAATGCAAGCCTTCAGTGAATGCAAATACATTGTATCACCCAGGGTTGACCTTTTCAAAACAAACATCAATTGCAGACAAAGGTGTTCATTAATTGGGATTAATTGTTCTGCTCTCTCATCCTTTTCTTCTAAATTTACAATAAGATTTTTTTTTCAGAAATGACAGAATGGGGTTATTATCTGATTACCTGTTAAATTAACAGCATTAAGGCAGAAAAAAATCAAATAAATAATTAAAATATAAAATAGTGAAAAAGGATATCTTAATATATATCTTGATTTTAGAATTCAATAAAATTATCATAAATCATTGTGTACGGTATTTTAACCAAAATAAAGTATGAATATTATATTAATCCATATTTCAAAGAATGTACACAATACAACCTTAACTTCAAAACAAAGTTCATTTGCAGACACAGGCAGTGCAGTAATTAATCTCAATGTGAAAGATAAAGATAAAGCTTAGGATTTTCTTCCTGTGGACGGTTAATTAATCCCAAAGTACAAATATTGCACAGCCTTCCAAGTATACAATGGTAACACTGTCAGCAGTTATCTCTCTTTGCCCATTCATTCTTATGCATAGTTAAGGAATCTACCCCACCACCCCAGCTCCAAACCAGAAGACATAGAGAACCAAACTTAGCATCAAAATATGTATTTCTGCCTACTAAACTACCATACCAAATTTGAACTTGATTGGGCAACCATAAAAAAAGTTATTAGAAAAAAACAGAAAATTTGTGGACGGAAGAGTGACAGACGGACGGACAGAAGGACGGACGGACAGAGTGATTACTATAGGGCACCCGCAAATCCTTGCGGGGCCCTAATAATAAGTGAATAACTGATAAGCCATAAATGATTGTATTTGCAAATTGTTGCAATTTTACAGATACTGTGGTTTCATTAATATTCAAGGGTATCAATTTTCGTAGATAAAGTGAAAATCACAATTTCAATGAATATGTAAATTCGTGGCCAATGACCCTATCAATACAAGATGTTAATAGAAATTGCTTTTTAATGAACATTTAATTTCGTGGATCAACTAAAAAACGAAATCCACGAAAATTGGTATTCAACGAATATTGATGAAACCACAGTGCAGCATGTAAACATGGTTTGATGACATTTTAACACCTTCTTAAGCTAAACAATACCACTTATAGTGCTGTTTTAAAATTATTGAAATAATTTAATTTGTTCTTCTGGTGCAATAACATTTTAACATATTTAAATGCAATGCTGTTTCTGAAGTAAAGCCTTTGATATAGCGAAGTCATTTTTGATTCTCCCAAGTTGTAGATTGTTTTAGAAACTTAAATTATAGGATATAAAAATAACAAATAACATTTTAAAACGAATTAAAATCATTATCCCTGGTGATTTGCTTTATTGTACATGTATATATAAATGTTATCTGACCATTGCCAGGTGCTGTAACTTTGACTGAGTCAGTGAACATGGATCATCCACCCCACTCTCTGTTTCAGCTGTTGGATCCACCACTACAGCTGCCCGTCCTTCATGCTGCCATTTCTCCACTGCTTTTCTAGCTGCATTTACTTTGCTTGCCTGGTTCTTGTTCTTTTTTTTCATCAATAAAAGAAATTAAAAACTCAGCTGAAATCTCATCCAACTAATTCATAACTTACTTTATATGGACAAAAAAGAAACAAGAAACTCAGCTGAAATCTCCATAACTTACTTTTATTACTTGAACAAATCAAAATACAATAATAACAATCATAATCTGGCATACCCTGATTATATCCAGTTCTGCTTGGGCCCAGACTTCTAGGGCCTGATCCAGCTTTTCATCGTATTTCTTTGTCATGCTGTCATCAATAGTCAGGCCTTCCCGGGGATCAAACACTTTTGTAAGTGGTAGGTCCTTATTGTTAGATTCAGTCAACATAAGTTTCAGATATTCCGTTAAGGCTGGAGACTCCTCCAAAAGGTCCTTTTCTGTAAGAATTAAGAAATCATTTTTTAAATAAATGTTTGGCCAAGTTATATTGAAAGCATTATATGAAACATTCTTTATAAAATTTGTATCAATTACAAGAAACAGAATTGTTTAAATGAGCTACACATTTATACTGTATTGACAACGACAAAATATGTATTACCTTTCTTTCCATGTAAAATAAGATCAATCAACCCATGGCTAATGTTGGAGTTGATTTCTCTCAGATTTCTAGATGCTGCTCTCCTTAAGCACTCTGTAACCATAGCAAGCCAGAATTTCCTCAAGTTCTCCTCTCCATCTACATGCATATCAGAAACAATACATGTACATGTATATTCATTACAAAATTTTAACTTTCAATTTCAATTTCAAAATTCATACCCTCTTCAAATTATATTAACCCTTATTGGTTGTGTGCTATCTGACATGGGTACATGTATATATAGGCATTCAATGGACTTAAATTAAATTTTGACCATTTAAATATATTGAACTTAAAAATGAGTATATAGATATTGGTAAGGGGACATACTGTAGATTCTTTATTTTATGGAAGTACATGCATGTACTTAATTCAGCAATACTGCTGTTCTGTATAAAATTTCGAGACAATGAATTTGCAAACTTTTGCTAAACTTACATGGTTCACAACTGTTAGAAAAAAAGCAAGATTTTTAAATCTGCAAGGCATTTTTACGCAGATTTTTAATTCCTTGCATTTAATTAGGGATCAACAGTACTGGTAAGACACATGTCAAATGACTGACTGTACAAAAAAAAAGGCATAATTAAACATACGTGTATTACCTAGTATTTGTGTGATAGTATTAGCAGGCAGTGATAGAACATATCCAATCATGGTGTACAGGTTTGGCAGTTTGTGTTTGAATCTGTCTTCTGGGGAGGTAAGGAAAAGTCTGACAGCCTCTGTAAGTTTGTTCTCCAAGGAAAACTCTTGTACACAAGCTGAATGAAGAGAAATAAATGTATACTTGTCAAAATTAACTTATAATGCCCATTGTATTGATGCAACACATTAATTTCTTTGATAAAGTGTATTTTGAGTTCCTTCCACCCAACAACTCCTGTGAGTTTTCAAATACTGAGTCTATTCAATTGCAAGTCACTAGTACATGTACTTTAAAGTAAAATTACAGTGAATAAATGTTCATCTCCCAGTTGGAAATCAGTTTAGAAAAAATTGCCAAATGTTTCCCATTTCTTATTCTTCATCAATATACCTTACATTTTGAGAATTATCAGCATATTAAGTTTAATATACCTTGGCAAGTTCGAAGGAAGCAGAAAATCATCTTCAGTTGCTGGTCATTGGACTTTGTATCAGAAAGCTCCCCAACCATCGACCCCAAGATCATGAACATAACGTCCATCTGCTGGAAATCGTAACCCAGAGGATCCAAAGTACAGAAGTACCCAAGAGAAGGCTTCAGCAATACCTGGAAACAAAAGGTTTTCTCATGATCAAATACAGAGAATGAAGTGAAGTGAGATTTATCCCCTTATTGGAAACAGGACATAAATTCAAATTAGCAATTTTAAAGAGGAAGAAAACTTTCAATTGCTGTTGATCACAAGGTAGTCAAACTATCAATTGTTTTATCTGATTTGATGATTTTCATACAAAAAGTCTGCAAAAAATAAAGATGCATCTAATTGTAACAAAAAGCATATTAACTGAGGTTCAGAAGATTGACTGTTTTAATGAGAACTCATCATTATTTAAGTTACAGGGATCAGAATTGTTGGCAAGTGCCAGCTCTACTAAACAGGCCACTGATGTGGTTGATGCACTATAAACCCAAACTATGCATCTAAAAATACAGGTCAGGGTTTTTGCTTGTGTTTTAAGGCATAAATAGATAAATTATGAAACTCTTACCTTGACCCTTTCCCAGTGTTGCTTGGTGCAGTACAGAGGGAGCCAGGCATTGATTGGCTCCCGGGACTGACCAATAGTGGTGACACCTAGTGGCTGGCTGAAATCAAATCCACCGTGAGCTCTCAGCTGTCCTTCACAGTTGATCTTGTACTCAAGAGCATCCAACATAGCACATCTGCTCACTAATGTCCCACTTATTGAGTGAAGTTCTACCTGGAAAGGTTTGAGTTTCCATAAATTTTACATTCAAATTAAGAGAAATACTGAGTTAATAGAATTTTTTAAATTGATCATATTTATAGAAACACAGGGTATTGTACATGTATAATGTATGAAAAGAGGCAGGTAAATTCAATACGAACATATGAAACCAAATTGGCCAAAGCGGCTCTTGTATTCCGATTTCACTTTAATAGTTAATTGGATTAAGAGCGTGCAAGACTAGCTGTGACTTTCTAATGATGGATACCTTGCAACTGATGTATCAAAAGAATGCAGCAACACAACTAACTTGTATTAAAGTTATACACATATACATATCACAACTTACCAAAGTAGGAGCATCCAGTACATGTTCTTGTCTGCGCACGGCCAAACCAAACCCAATAGCATCATCCTTGTCACTATCCAACAGAATGTCCTTGATATTGTTCAGAGATAGGGTGCAGACAAAGAAATCTGTGGACGACCTCGACATCCGTTGGATTTCTTCTCTATCTAACTGTATCTGATCCAGCTGAGCCTGGGCGGATTGTAAATGAGGCATGTTCTTTGCCACTCGCTTATCCAGAATTCTCTGTCGCCGAGACTTTGAAAACTAGAAAAAAAATAATGGTTTATATTCATTTTCTTATGGTTTTTTTACCATGAAATTTGAACATGGATTTTCTCAGCATTTCACAGTATCATAATAAGAAGAATTTTAAAAAATCATAATTATACCTTTGCTTGATATCTCATGTCATGGGCTCGAGCCAACATCTGAACAGATTGAGTATTTCCTCGAGCAAACTCAGCCAGGACATTTCTCATCTGATCAATCTGAAAGCAAACATGAGATAAAAAAATAATAAAAAACAATTTTCTGGAAAATCAAAACGATGAAATTTCTGTACAAGCGACAATTTACCGTAACATAAATTAAAAATAAATCATGCATGACATTAGAGCATAAGGTGTTGTAAAAATATCTGTTGAATAATAATCACCTTTTTCTTGATGTCGTCCAAATGTCCCTTGAGAATCTCCCTCAGCTCTTTATTAAATTCCTTTCTGAACAGTGGCACCTGGGACAACCTATCCTGTAGCTTATCAACTCTATTCGACAAGTTTTCTTTCACTGTAATAGAAAAAATAAATAAAATGTTAATTGCAATTTATTATTTGCACTTGATTAACCTGTAACTGAATACATCCACAACTCTTTTTATTGTGCATGAATTTTACACTCTTAAAAGTTACCCCCCTTTGTCAGTGTACATTCATCCCTGAGTATGGTATATTACCGGGAACTAATTTTGTAAACATTTTAAAACTTCAAACATACATGTTGTACATGTTTTTTACAGATTTGTGGCACCATAATACTGCCAACTATGGGGCAACATAAAAAACATAATAATAGAAAACAATAAGGTTTATATTTGCTAGACTTTGCCCCAGTTGCATGGTATTAATGTTAAGAATGAAATTTTTAAAAACAAAAATTTACATTGATTGATCCCAGATTGACCATGCCAAGGGAAATAACTTTATTTAATGAGAAAGTCATCAAAATCTCCTGTTAACATATATCATACATTGTACAATTAAAACGTTAATTAAGATTCATTCAATAACTGACCATTTTTCTCACAGATGGCTTTCCCAATGTCTGCCAACAAAACATCACTGTTTCTCTGTAACACTTTCAGATTCCACACAACCTTCTCTTCAGCTCTGACAATTTGTCTCTGGGTTGTGGTAACTTCACATGGAACAAAGGTTTTTTCTGGCTTTCCTTGCTTTTACAAAACAACAAAAAGACCAACATTTCCAAATTTTACCGGATCTAAATACATGTATTTTTGACAAAAAATTCACTGTGGCTCTAAGACAAGGCACAAACACCATTAAAATCCCACATGGCAGAAATTTTACTTTGAAAAAAAACCCATCAAAAACTAGACCAAATAAAAGCTTTAAAAGATCTGAATTTAATACATTCATTGACACCTTTTTAGCTATCCATATATTCAAGCAAGTGTAATTTACAGTACTCTCTGAATTTTTATAGCAAACATACTATTCCTGTATATTACTAAAATTTGCAAATATAAATACCTTGTTCATTATTGTCATTTCCACCGCTACGGAGAGATTTGTGGGATCAGGGTCACTGATAAGCATCCATAAATCAACTCCCAGTTCTGACTTTCCTTCAAAATAATACAGAACAAAATAAAGTCAAGTATTTATATGCAACTGTACACTGGTATTTAGTAAAGAAAAGATATAATGAATTTTTTGTTTTGTATTATTTTTTTAACTACTTTATTTATCAATTGAATAATCTAAATTTAATTTTTTTTTTAAATATCTAATTTTTGTAAAGGTTTGACTATTATAAATTATATTGTACCTGATCCTTCATCTTTAGTTATCTCCCCTGAATATATGGCTGAGTTTTTAGCTGTTCCTCCTTCTAAAATCTGGTTAGTACCAGGTATAGAAACCATCACATTCATTGATGAGGTGGCACTAAAATGTGTAAATATCAACATATACATATATGATGAAACTGAATTACATGTACCTAATTTACCGTAATAACTCCGAGATGAAAATTTTTATTGAGGAATTATTTTTATTGTTAATCTAAGTTTTTATGCATTATATATTTTATTTGGTTTGTAGAACTTTTTCATACTTGCTGAGCACAAAGTCGAAGAGTTCCTGGAGTTTGTCCCTTAGGACAGTGGGTCCATCACCGGGCTCACAATAGCGGAACATGCCCTCCCCGGTTCCTTGTTCTGTCAATTTCTTGAGGAACTCATAGTGGTGTTCTTTAATGAAATAAAAAATTCATATTTCAAATTTTCAGAATCTGATTATATTCACTTAATGTCATTCTCAGTTTAAATTATACATTTAAGTATACATGTACATGTATTTGGTACCTCTTGTAGTACAATATAAGGTTAAAACATATATTACTGATTTTATTTTTAAACATGATGCTCAAAGGCTTTCACAGTCACTTGTGTACTATAGTAAAACACAGGCTTGTCAAAAATGGAAAGGGGGGGAAATGGATGGGTTTTTAACACACAAGTTTTTCAATATCCATATCAAATTCTCTTGATACGGAATTATCTTGGAGAAACAATGTAAATTGCAAAAGATTTTCCCTAAGTAATCAGTAATACCACACCCTAAAACCAGAACTCCTCACCAACGCATCATGAAGTCCAAAATTGCATATTCACAATATGACCAATAGATCAAGTCTTCTCCTTCCTATTATTTCAACCACTTACCCTGCGGTTTCACAATTTCAGAAGAGGTCCTGTTATTCATCCTTGCGATGCACTTAGAGTGCCTCCTAGATGCCTATTATCAGGAGACTGAGAAGATTTCAGATTTTAAAGAATAAATGCATATATATATATATATATATATATATACGTTGACCCCACCCTGACATGCAAACATGACCCATGCAGGTGTCATGAATTTTCCAAATCTAGAAAAGACTATTTTGTTCATCATAGGCACATAGGTACTTAGTTTGCCTGCTAGATGCCCATTACTAGGGACAGGAGATTTAAATGTATAATAATTTACATACCTTTTGAAAATCCAACAGCATGAATTGTGATTGAACTTCTTCCTGCACTATTTTCAACACTGGCCATCAGAGACTGGAACCACTTTTGCTCCACTGTTTTTGTTCCATAAAGTCTAGCATCAACTCCATCAGTCAAGAAAACAATCACAGTTTTCTCAATTTTTTTATCTGAAAAAAAAAAAAAGAAGAAAAAAAATTCTAATTGCAAATAACTCCGCAAACATAATGTCCTGAAAATTATTATTATATTTTTTTTTTAGCATATTGGCAAAAAAACTTGTTTTTATTTTACTGTTGAAATACTCTCTCTGACCTACATAATTCATTTTGACAATGCTTAAAGTTTTACTGGTATCAAGATATACATTAATGTTAAATGAATGTATTATGTATGTATTTAATATGTAGCCCGGTAATGAATGTGCATAAAATTGTTCTTCTAAAACCCGAATTTGAAATCATGAAAGCATTTCTTTTAAATACTTCATCAAAGTAGTTACACATGTATATCTATGTTCCATAAAATTTCTGCATTAGTTAATATCATATACAAATGTGTAAAAAAAAATATTTTTTGTTTTCAAATGAATAAAATTAATTCATTTTCATGGCAATAAAGATATGTTAACTTCAATTTACAACAGGTTTCTAAGAGAGCAAAATTCTAATTTTTACACAATTAATCCTGGATTTGTAAATCTTGCAAAGAAGTTGACAAAGTTAACTTAAATTAGCACCTGTTTTCTTTCTGACTTTCCTCATTTCATTTCCAACATGTTCAAAAGCAGCTGAAAAATTAGTTCCTCCACCTGATTTAATCTTTTCAACTTGACTCAAATAATTTGTTCTGTCTAGATTCACGGTACAAGCTTCGTTGTTAAACAAGATTAAATTTGTGACCATGCTGGGCTGATCTAGTGCTCCATCCAATATATCTTTGAGGGCAGACTTCACCTTCACAACAGAGTAAAAATCATTTCAGTACAATCAATTAGTATGTATTACATCAAGAAAACATAGGTATAACCATCACAGATTACAAAGCTCACTGAGACGGGGCATCACCTTTAGGAGACCACCTTTATCATATTATATGAAAATCATAGTTATAAATGTTGATAACAGTGATTTAGAAGCTATGTATTATTGTATTATATATATTTGATAAGCTTTTCAAAATCTGTCAGATGAAAATAATGTATACCCTAGAGATAAGGTTCATATACAACAAAATGTAACAATATATGCGATGATTATGCACAAATGCATAGTATGTACAAAAGGGTACATGTTGTATGTTAACCGAATTGTAAGAAAAGGCTTATTTATGAACCTGTGTGATGGGGTTCCCACTCATGGAGCCACTGGTGTCAGCTAAAATCAATAGGTGTGTCGCTCCAGTATCAATCTGTTGATGGTTTAAATTTGGAAGAGGTACGTTGATTTTCACAAGCTTTTCTTGAGTGGATCTCCTACATTCTGATTTCTGGGAGAGACCTTCATCTTGTGAATCTACACAAAATTGATTTAAATAAAGGGTGAACAGTATTATTGATGCATTGAAAAAATTACTTAAAAATCGTTTAAAGTAGGCATTACAATCCATCAAAGATGGTTTTATTATACAGGTATATCAATAAAACATCCAAAGTCATAAGGATAACAAGAATAGAATTCCTGGGTCCCCCGCCGGTCAAGCAGTATACTAGTATCAAGTCCATCGACCAATGCTGATTTTCGAACTTGACCAAAGTATTAGTGGTATAAACATTTGGTATAAATTTAATGAAAATCTGTCAAAATTTGTAAGCATAGGAGCGCTTACAAGGTCAATTTTTGGATAAAACGGAGTCATTATTGCGGTCAAAGTACCATAACTCCAACAAAAAGTATCGACTAATGCTGATTTTCGGACTTGACCAAAGTATTAGTGGTGTAAACATTTGGTATAAATTCAATGAAAATCTGTCAAAATTTGTAGGCATGAGAGCGCTTACAAGGTCAATTTTTGGATAAAACGGAGTCATCATTGCGGTCAAAGTACCATAACTCCAACAAAAAGTATCGACTAATGCTGATTTTCGAACTTGACCAAGGTAATAGTGGTATAAACATTTGGTATAAATTTAATGAAAATCCGTCAAAATTTGTAGGCATGAGAGCGCTTACAAGGTCAATTTTTGGATAAAACAGAGTCATTATTGCGGTCAAAGTCTCATAACTCCAACAAAAAGTATCGACCAATGCTGATTTTCGAACTTGACCAAGGTAATAGTGGTATAAACATTTGGTATAAATTTAGTGAAAATCCGTCAAAATTTGTAGGCATGAGAGCGCTTACAAGGTCAATTTTTGGATAAAACAGAGTCATTATTGCGGTCAAAGTCTCATAACTCCAACAAAAAGTATCGACCAATGCTGGTTTTTGAACTTGACCAAGGTAATAGTGGTATATACATTTGGTATAAATTTAATGAAAATCCGTCAATATTTGTAGGCATGAGAGCGCTTACAAAAAAGTGTGACGGACGGACACACGGACACACGGACGCACGGACGGACGGACGCCCGGCATTTCTATGTCCCCGCACCGCGTTGCGGCGGGGGACATAAAAACATAGGTAATCACAGATTACAAAGCTCACCGAGAAGAGACATCAACCTTATGAGACTTAACCTTTATGAGACCACCTTTATCATATTAAATGAAAATCATACTTTATGATCTTGGATATTCATGGATTCCGTTTTGACACAATATCGTATATCATCTGTTAAAAAATTGTATGATAATCATATGTTCATATGTTAAACAATACAATAATATAAAATTAAATATTGCTTCCTATCATATTTACAGCATATATCATATAATACAATAAAATACCATAATAAACATTGATGAGATATGATATTGTAACATATGATATGACATTGTCTTGTGTTATATGTTATTGTATTTGATCACATAATACAATATCATAATTTTATATATAAAACAATATAGTATTAAATTACAATATCATATTACATAATACATTATAACATTGAAACATATGAAATTATATTGTATAATATTATATAATATTTCAGTATCATATTATACAATTTCATGTGATATAATTCTATATTACAAAAACTAATATCATATTATACAATATCGTATGAAACAGTATTATAGAATATACAATATTGTATCATAGGATACAATATAATATTTTGCAATATCTTATGTAATAGTATCATGTGATAAAATAATGAATTAATAATACAATATAATATTATACAATATTGTATCATAATATACAATACTATACATAACGATATCATGATACAATATCATAACATAAAATATCAAAAAATTGATTCAATATCGTATCGTATCATATAACTTTTTATAATATTACATATGATATTATATTGTATCATATTAAACGATATTGTTTCATACCATACAATACTATATCATAGGAATCATGTTATATCATTTATCAACAAACACATCCATCTATCGAGCAGGTTTGAGTGAGGTAGGAGATTTCTTTAGCATCCTTGATAATGGAGATCAGGCTCTGCATCTGAAGCAACCTCTGCATTTCATTTATAATATAGTTAAATCAACTATGCAAGCTATCATCTATAAAACATGTGACCTGTTCCAAAAAAACTAAACCTCATCCAGCATCCGAAACCTATGGCTCAGATTCAGCATTCAAGCCTATCAGGTGCATCAGTATACATAAAACGCATCTTCATGCAAGTTTGGTGAAGTTCAGACCAGTATTAACTAAGATATCATCATCAGAGGGAACTAGCAATTAAAACCTAAACCTGCTCCAGCATCCGCAACTTTTGGCTCAGATTCAACATCCATGCCTGTAAGGTGCATCTGTATTATAAGACACACCATCCATTCAAGTTTGGTGAAGTTAGGACCTGTAATAACTAAAATATATTTTTTAGCATCCTTGATAATGGAGATCAAGCTCTGCATCTGAAGCTTCCTCTGTGATTCATTCATATTACAGTTTATTAATCAACTATGCAAGTTTGAAATAGTACTATTATCTATTAAACATGTGACCTGTTCCAAAAAACTTAACCATATCCAGCATCTGAAACCTATGGCTCAGACTCAGCATTCAAGCCTGTCACGTGCATCAGTATCATAAGACGCACCATCCATGGAAGTCTGGTGAAGTTAAGACAAGTTATAACTAAGATATAATCATCAGAGGGCACCTGTTTCAAAAACTTTAACCAGCTCTAAAAACCTTAACCTCCTCCAGCATCCGAAACCTATGGCTCAGATTCAGCATTCAAGCCTGTCTGGTACATCAGTATCATAAGACGCACCATCAATGGAAGTCTGGTGAAGTTAGGACAAGTAGTAACTAAGATATAATCATCAGAGGGCACCTGCAACAAAAACTTTAACCAGCTCTAAAAACCTTAACCTCCTTCAGCATCTGTAGCCTATAGCTCAGATTCAGCACCCAAGCCTGCCTGGTGCATCAGTATCATAAGACACACTATCCATGCAAGTTTGGTGAAGTACGGACCAGCAGTAACTTAGATATTGCTATCAAAGGGCACCTGCAACAAAAACTTTAACCTGCTCCAAAAACCTTAACCTCCTCCAGCATCCGAAACCTATAGCTCAGATTCAGCACTCAAGCCTGTCTGGTGCATCAGTATCATAAGACACACCATCCATGCAAGTTTGGTGAAGTACGGACCTGCAGTAACTTAGATATTGCTATCAAATGGCACCTGCAACACAAACTTAAACCTGGTCCAACAACCTTAGCCTCCTCCAGCATTTGAAAGTTAGGACTCAGATTCAGCATCCAAGTCTATCAAGTCCATAAGTAGGTCCAGATGCAACATCCATGCAAGTTTGGTGAAGATAGGACAAGTAATAGCTTAGATACAGGACCTGCAACAAAAACTTTAACCAGGTCCGGACGCCGACGCCGAGGGTATAGCATAAGCTCCCCCTAACTTCGTCTCGGTGAGCTAAAAATGCAGTCATTGAAATGAAAACAGATTTCAATAGATACATAGGTACAAAACTGTTATCTCTAGACACAATTGGGATTGTGACCATACCAAAAAGCCCCAATTAAAGACTTGATTGCAAGAAATAGTCACTCCGAACCAATTAATATTCTGTAAATCGCAGAAGTCGACGGTAATAACGGTTTACAATAAGTCAAGTGGAGAAAATTTATGGTCAAGTGGAGAAAATTTATGGTCAAGTAGAGAAAATTTATGGTCTGGCCAAGATATTTACACATAGATATACCATGATCTAAACGGGGTCACTATGCTCAAGAGAAGTGAATTGAATGGACAAACTGATCACTAAAGGGCACCTGCAGAGGAGGGTTCATAGAATATGGGCTTAAAGTTTGTAATTCAGTTTCTGTTTTCAACATGCACCAATTTCGGTTAACTTTTTTAAAAATTGTCCTCTATGTTATACTAACATACAGTTTTAATTTATTCCTCTTTAATCTTCTTCTTACAGCTTTACTACTAAAACTAAAATCCAGAAACAAGGAACTACTTGTGTCAAAAATAGTCCCGACCAGAAATACAGGATAATGCATCACCCATTGATAAAAGCATGGTTTAATTCAAACTGGTACTATATAATCCTACACATGTATGGAACATTATAATACATCTTATACATACCTGTTTGATTTCCCGACTTGTCTGATTCTATATGCTCTATCACAACACTTGCCTCTAGCTTCTCCATCTTTATTGAGCACTGTCAATTTCCAAAATATCAAATTAAATATTTTTGTGTATATTTGATAATAATAAAACAATTCCTATAAAAGTATTTAAAATTATGATAGTCTAATTTAGTTTCCATTCAATTTTATTTTCCCATCCTTATCATCATGCTAATATCTTTTAACTTCACAGCATTGTGTCACAATATACACTAGCTGGCACAACTTGTTTATCATAACTACATATTATTATTCAAAAAATTTTCCATAAACATTGATAATTTTTTCCAATGCAGTCAAAGAGGTTAGAGCAATATCTACAAAATAAAACATCCAGGTGACATACGTTAGACGCGGGGTGTACGAGATATATATACCATAAACATTTAATGCATGTACTTACATTAGCAGCGCGGCGGCTTCAGATGGTTCAACTGTTCAAACATTCAGTTACTTTCACTGATGCAATTCAACTAAGAGCATCTTATTATCACCCAGTAAATATTAAAAAACGTTATATAGTGACCTCATGAATCACAGCGAACATGCAATCGAGCTGCAATGTTCCGAAAAGTCAATGTAACAGCGTTTCCATGCATTTCATCATCAATGTTTACATGAGCTAAAAATGTTGAATCCCGAACCCGATCGATTTTTCACATGCATCTCATCAGGAACATATTTTTAATAAGTATTTTTGACATAATTTATTTTATTTTGATAACAAAAAAATTTCGATATCAGAGAAATAGTTGACAAATATAAAAAGTGCATTTTTAACTCAGAAGCTGATAAAATGATTGCCTTGATAGGACCTCTGTAGGTAATGACACATGCTGAACATGGTAACATATATTAAAAAAAACATTTTTATCATTAAAAACGAAATTGTCTGATGAATTCAAGTTTATCTTGTGCTTAACAAAATCATGGTGAGGTTATTCTTTCTAGATGGCATACATCCAAACCCAAGACACACCTACATGGTGGTGTGGGGGGGGGGGGGCACAAATAAAAAATTAAGTTGGGGAGAGGGCACATGCCTAACAATGGGAATGAACAAAAGTAAAACAAATGACAAGCAAGGTAAGTAATAATTTAAAAAAGCCTGCATGAGTATATTCATTCTCCAACAATTGTAGGACAATATTCAATAGATCCTCTAAATCCTCTTACTTAAATCAAAACTTTATTTTATTTTATTTAGTCCTTTTATTACTTTTGTTGAAATCTAAATTTTGTATTACGGTAAAAAACAAACAAAAAAATACCCCCCCCCCCCAAAAAAAAAGTATAAAACCAAGAAAAAAAATCTAACAAAGAAAAACAATCTATTAATATCATTTTATCTTCTCTATTTTGATAATCATTCAATTGCAAATTATAGCATACATGTATTACAACACAAGTAATTTCAAAATAGTCATCGGAAATGTCAGAAAGTTTAACAACACAACAAGGAAAGTACATGTATACCCTCTGCATACAAAAAGCACTTAGTCCATTTTTAAAAAAATATATTGTTCCATTGCAAAGTGCGGACAGAAACACTTGGAAATCCAGGATTTATCCATAGTGCAGAAATATGAAAAAAATGACAAATTACAAGATGTATGAAAGTGTTTCGTTCAAAGTTTCTGCAAGCATCTTAATAGAGTGTCTCTGATTTTTGTTCTGACAATTTCTTCTCCATTACAAATGATGTGTGTAGATGCTCCCTCCACTTGAATTAATGTGTCATCATTTGGCTGCAACAAAATAATAAACTTTCAGTTTTTTTAAAGAAAGAATTTGACTGACAAAACATATACATGTAACATACACACATGTACTGTAAATGAGAATAATTTTACAAAAGTCATATTGAGATATTTTATTCATACATGTACGGTAAATAAAACTATATCAAAATGAGATTAGGTTTTAAAAGGTCTTGATCAAGTTATTTTTTATATTTTATATACCTTCATTAAATACCATATAATTATATGCTTTTTTATTTTACTGTTCATCAATTCCAAGTAAACCCTACCAGATCTATGATTGATCCGTCCTCTGTGTCTTCAACTTTAATGTCTGTTATACCTTGCTGTAAATGCATAATAAAGATACAATGTATAAAATGTACAAGTACCAAAAATAAATAAAAATCCCAAAACAGAAATATTTGCTTAAGTACTGTTATTTAAACTGGAGCAATATGTCTTCTGAATAATTATTTAAGAGGTCTGCAGCTTATATAGGGGTTTTAGGGAAAGCGGTGATTAAAAGAGAAATATGGCGGACAGTGCCTATTTACAAGCAGTTATGAGCTTTAGGCACTGTTATTTAAACTGGAACAACAGGTCTTCATAATAATTACCCTAGTGAGTGCATCGACAAAGGACTGGATGTTGAGACTGCCCCAGATGTAGGACTTCTCACGGATAAGGCTGCCGTCTGCTCGCCTCTTCTTCCCAGATAAATGTCCATCAGGTAACAGCTAAATCAAAACATTTCTTTTAAATGTTTACACTGTCAAGAAAGCCAGTTATAATCACAATCAAACAGCAACCTGAGTATATTTGTTAAAATTTCCAGAGTATCAACAGTTTACCGGTAATTACAATAGAATACACTGTATGTCCTTAAAAGAACAAATCACTAACATTATCAAGTTCCAGATTTATTTGTAGAATAACATACATGTATAGTGTTTATTGACTTTCCCAATTTATTCTAGCTTATATAATCAAATTACAAATCATCTTAGATCACAACCAATTTTTGTTGTAATTTCTGACCTTTTTTATTTTCAAGGACTAGACACAAAATGGGATGAAAAAAATATACTCTTTAGTTTCATATCATGTAAAGCCTTAACTAAATTCCCATAAAGTTCAAACGTGAATATGAATGGTACTTGGAGTAACATGTTACTAAACACTTGTAAAGATAAAAAGTTCTACCTCTAATGTATATTTGTTGTCCTTAATGTTCAGGGCAGCTGTAACCATGGATACCATACAGCCTGGTTTGACTTCTACAGGACTGACATTCTTGGCAAGGTTTGGGGTGATTTCAACAGTTTCAAACTGTCTCTTTATGGGCAGTGTTAGAATCTCTCCTCTCTTATAAGTAAGTGGTGGTGGGTCCTACATGTATATGTACCAAACAAAAATCACCTTCAGTTTTTTTAGGCACATTTTGACAAATTGCTTTGTATTTTTACTTTTGATAACAGTTAAAGCCAGCAGAATATTGAATTTATTTTTGATCCTTAAATTCTTCTGTCTTTTACTGTTTTCAGTTTTATTTGATTGTTTTAATACTTTTTTTAAATCCTTAACTTTATGCCAGTATTTCATGCATATAAGAAAACAACTTTTGATCTGTTGTAAATGTTAATTGCCTTACATAATCAACAACCATGTCTGTTTTGTGGGATAAGTTTGAAGGAGGTTGAACATACGACTCCGCTACAACCAGATGTCCTGGTTTCAGATCTCTCATCAGTTTGTTTGCTTGGGAAAAACTCAAGCCTGTGTCAATTGGACAGTAACACACCTACAATTACATACAAAGGTATTTGGTTTGAAATATCTATTGCAAAAATAAGTAACAGTATATGCATCAGTACATCAGAATTTTTTTTCATACCTTCATCTGAAGAGGTTGAAATGGTGCTAATGCTTCTAGATATGGAAAATCAGGCTCTGTAACAAGAATCATAAGTGATAAGATACACTTGATAACCAGAATTTTACGAGGTTCTGTTTAAACACAAAATAATAATATTTTGGTCAATACATGTAATAGTTTCTAAGGTAAAACAGGAATCAAGAATGTCAAGAAATTTAATCTGAAGAAAATGTGTACCGGTATATCCAACATCATAAAAATACATGTACCGTAGCTCCAATCACCATAAATACATGTACATGCAGATGAATGTACATGCAGATGGATGTACATGTATGCATATTGACATAGATAAAGTCAGGCTATTGCAGTTTACGTAGTAACAATGTCTGTCAAAGAGGGATACACATACCTAAATAAATTTCCTGCAATTTGAGATTACCTGCAAAATTGGATTACCTGTGAAAAGTATTGTGTTGCCGGTGGATTTTCCCCACAGTTCTATAAAGTGAACAACATCCCCCATCCTCAGTGAAGGGTGACCAGCAAAAACAATACAAGGCGATTTAAAATCATTCTGTAGACCATCTAAAACCAAGAAAATACCTGAATAAATATGATATTATGCTTGTTGTCAATAGATTTTAATACATGTAGTCTAGCTTATACAAGTAGAATAATAATTCACATATTGGAATTTATTTTAAATAAATATCAATTTAAAAACGAAAAATGAAAAATTATCAGAGCATGAACTACAAGATGGACATACCATGAATATTCAAGTACTGTCTCAGCCTGCCAATGGATACAAGCTAAAAGTAATACAGTATTGACATTCATAACAGCTAGACAATAAATATTATCTACATGTGCTTTGAAGATGTCGCTGTATTTCATAGCTGTATTTTCATAGCATTTTTTGTAATCCTACAAAAATTAGCTAGCTGATGTCTGTAAACTTTGATGCACCGTGATTGAGAGATTTGATAAAGTCTAAGTGGACCTAAAATCTAATTTCATTTAGACTGGGCTTTGTGGAGACTATCGAACTTACCTCTGCATGAGGAAATGGTGGCTCTGGCAGATAAACCCTGGATTGTTTTGATCCTGACAACCTAACAATTAAATCCAAAGTCTCTTTTAATAGCACTAAACAAATATTCTCTGTGCATTTATGAGATACATTTCTCTGGTGTAATCATACATGTAGTATTGTTTGAAGTTTTTTTAAGGATGTGAAAATAATTTGTTGTTTTAAGTTGCTTAAAACTCCTTTGTTCGGAAAAACTTTGGTAATGTGTATGAGAATAATATTACAGTGTTAAAAAATATTTCTTATCGAAAATCAAACGCAAATAATTGTTTATCTAAGCCACTACCATTCTGCATAAATATTGGAGTAAGCCAATGAGCTATCGGACACTGGCGACAGGAAGTACAAAGGAACGGTGGTAAGTCCACAGCTGTCAAGGTGGCTGCTTAAACATTCAAAGAGGTCAAAGATCATTCCTGAGGGGTAACATGGTACAAGGACATTACCTCCATTCTTAATGGTCACCACTGAAAGACAAAAAGTTTTACCTTCAAAATAAGTTTACTGGTATATATTCAAGTAACGGCACATGTATAATATTACTAAAATTACAAAGAAAATTTATCAATTGGTTGTTCTACATGCAAGAATTTAGAGGGGAGAGCAGGGTTGTCTCTAAGACCCGGGAGGCGGGGAATTCCCCCACCTAAAGTGACGTAATTACCCAGCTATTTTTTCATTTCAAACACAATCAAGCTATAAGCTAGACCTCCAGCCCCCTTCTACTTTTTTATTTCTCCCTTCTACATCAATTTTTAGAGACAACCCTGGGAGAGGGTAAGGGGTTTGTGTGGGACCTCTCCTCCCATGGAAAATTAACACTAAATAAATCCACATGGTAAAATTACCAAAAATAGGCCTTGGATCTGCCTCCCTTCTATCAAACAAAGTTATGACATGGGCCCTACCCCCTGAATTCATGCATGTTCTAAAGCATTGAATAAGCTTTTTGTTAAACCTGTATTCATGCAGAATTCTCCAATCATCTGATCTGGATTGTACCCTGGTGTTTTTGTCATTGAGCTGACGATAATAAGATCACTCTGTCGCAATGGTTCTGTGTCCATTGGCTGTGATGAAAAAGACCTCATTTGCAAATGTTTGATACAGTTAATGAACATATATGAAGTCAACATACTAAAGTGACTTGGAAAAATATGCCATTCATATTTTCTTCAATTTTCCAAATAGTACACAATACACTGGTAGTCAACTTTAAGTATCAAAATTAATTCATGTTCATTTATTTCATATAATTTTTAAAGTAAAATTTTACCTTTGGATGAGTTGTCAAAGTTGAGGTTCCAGATATATAACAGATCTAAAAAAAAATTCAATTTTTTCAAGTCACTAATCCATATATGAATATCCACAGGGAAAGTTTCACCAAAAAATGGTACATTAAGTTGTCTGCAATAGCCCACCTTTTGGTATGGAGACTTGATTGTCCAGTTACAACTCCCAATACTATAGCCAGAGCTACAGGCAGTGATTATCAGAGCTCCATATATATTCTGCAAATAGGTATTTTAATATAAAATACACTTTTTGATTTTTATTTAATATGTAAAAATATTACTAAACCAACATTCTGAGAGCATTGTATAGACAATATTCTTGACTGTATAACCCTACTGGTTTGAATACAATCATGTTTACAAATATTCATTCATAGTGTTGTATGAAGCCAGTTATAAAAGAACAAGTAAAATTATTCATTAAATTTAATGTACATGTATTTTAGCATGTTAAAATCAGGTAAAACAATTGATCTACAGAATACCTGAGTATCATTCTGTATCTACTAGTACTTACTGGAAATTCCTAATTAAACGCGTGGAGTTAATATCTGCATAAAATCGCGAGAAGAACATCTCGCGGATTTGAAAATCTCGCTTTAATTTTTTAAACAGATGTCAATATTTTGGAATTATGATAAAAAATTTGGCGTTCGCGATTTTATATTCTCGCGATTTGATGCAAAACCGTTGAATCATGGAATTAAGTACTCGCGTAAAATAAGGAATCTACAGTAGCTATATATAGAGAGAGTCAGACAGATCAACAGACTGGAGCGAAAAATGTTGAACCAGTCAACGAATATCTTTACTCTTTTCTCATTGTATCCCACAGTCTGGACCCTGGAGAGACAGGCCTGTATATCATGTTTAGTGTAACACTCGCGCCAAGCAGTTGGTCGAATTGCCTCCCTTAGAAATGTGGGTAAAGATGAGAGGATTGCGTCAGATTTCCACTTGGAACACTTCTTATTTCTTGGATTCCTTTCTACATAAGTCACCAATTCTTCCATGTACTGTCTGAAACAGGCAAGTAAAACCGTAAGGTTTTGCCATGATGGCATCATTACATTAATTAGTCACAATAGAATAACTCCTAGTATCAGTATAGTTCATATATCTGTCATTTTTTTTTCAGATCAAATTTTGAAAACAAACTAAGATCAGTTGCAGTCCATGAAATTTAAATCTGAAATTTAATTGACAATGACTATAACATTTTAGGTAATCAATAATTACACATACCTGCCAATTTGTTGAGTGGGTTCTGTACAGTATACAGTTCCTTTGAACCCTGAATACTCTGTAACATATGGCAAGGCTAGCATTGTATTGTGATTGGACAATAAAATTGCATCCACCTCAGACAATGTTGTCATGCCAAACTGAAATAAACAAAATGAATGAATTTGTTTGTCTTTAACTCAATTCTTAAATTATATGTTTACCCTTTTGTGGGTTTTTATAATCATTTTTATCCTTGTTAATAATAATTCTTACCTCAGGAGCACAGAACTCTAGCGACCCATCTACAAAAACAGATCCTGCTACCTCTTTTAGTTCATCCCCCTTAAAAGTAAAAATACAAGCAGGTTCAAGCATACAATGAATATGTATAATGTAGCTTTATATTTCACGAAATTGGAGATACAACTTTTAATACATTTGAAAATTTATAGATGTGAAACTATTTGGATATGTTCTATTTCAAAATGAATGGTTCAAGTATTCTTCTATTGAAAGATGAATTCATATCGTAAATGTTGAGTCAAAATCATCACTTACCAATATTTTGTCCTTTTCTTTATCACTGTGATTCCACTTTTTATCATAATTATCTGACCTGCAATTTTCAAAAGGAGATTGCATAGCAGCTTTATCCTTAATGTCTCAACTTCAGTTTGTTCACATATATTGGTACACATATGATACATGTACTCTCAAAATGCAGGTCTTAAGCTGCAATGCTAATGTCAGAAATGCATGCTCTGTTTCTGCATGTTACGAAAAGGATAAACTGTTCTGTTTTCAACTCAAAGTAGAACTTTTATTCTTTACTTTGTTTCCTTGAAACAAAAAGCAAACTCAACTATTCTTGACTGGAATCCACTTCACAAATTACACTTACTTTGGAACCACTGATAATGGTAGAAATTTCAGAACCTGTGAAATATCTAGTCCACAGTCCAACATCAATGTCACACCCTTGAAGTGAAGGATGAAGCATGGTTTGCTTGGGTTTCCTGACAGACAGGACTGTAAGTAGCAAAAGCGATTTAGAATCTTGTCTTGGTGCATATGATTGTGTTGAATCATTGTTGAATCAGTTATATTACTTTTTTATACTTTTTCAATGCTGAAGTTATGCTTTAACACTTTTCAGTCATGTTAATTTTATGATCTGTAAATATAGTTCTTACCAGTTTCATGGTTAGAAGTTTTCACATGGACGCTGACATATTGAAATTTAATCTGAGTCTCCTAAATGTTTAAGTAACAACTAGCAAATATCAAAGCGTCTAAATGCCAGAGATTTTCTACTTTCATTTTTAAAAAGCAAACATGGGCACAAATCAAGAGCCAAACTGCACGCTGTACGTGCGACATCTACCATCTGAATTAAATAAAAGTGAAAAGGAAGACTTGCTGACACATTTTGGTGCCAGTAGAGTTAAAGTGATGGGGAACAAAGGACCAATGGTTTGTGCTTTCTTATAAAATTTGAGCCACTTGCAGTGTATAACTCGTTGTAGATTATCATAATGTTTCTAAGATTAAGACTACTGTACATATTATTTCTTTCAGAGACATGCAGCATTTGCCTCATATCCTGATAATGAATCAGCTAAAAAGGTATCAAACAGTAGATTTTACTTCATTATTTGTTCTTGGCTTACTTTTCATATGATTTGCCCCGTTTTGTTTTGATTTTTGAAACTGTAAAACTGTTTTGTTTTTGTATGGGCTACATGCACTTTTGTCATTTGTACAGGCATTAACACAGCTTCACCAGCTGGAAGTTTTGGGATGTAAACTAGTTGTGGAGTTTGCAAAAAATGCCCAAAGTGAAAATTTCCCATCACAGTTAGAAAAAACAAGGTATGCACAATTGGATCTTGACTCAGTATTGTACATTCATTTCTAGGCAAAATTCTCTGGTTTATTTGCATTGTTACTTCTGTTATGTATTTTTTTAAAGAAAAAAGACTGCAGATGGACGCGGAGTTCTTCAAGAAACGAAGGAAGAGAATGTTGATGAGTATCTCCCAATAGAAAATACATTTAAGACATGGAGGTAATCCTTAAATTTGATTTTTTTTCAAATATTGGTATTTGCATTGAAAGCTTACACTCATGAAGATCCATGTTGTTAATTAAATAATTAAATAAGTCAGATCCATGCATTGCTGTAGGTGATTAATCTAATTAAATTGTATAGGTGATTCATCATTTGTGATGTAGAGAAATAAGTTTCATTGACTTTAATTTTCACAGAATGGAGTATCCTAGGAATCCTAAACTACATTATCTGTATCCTCCTCCGACAGTCTCCATAGTAACAAATATTGCTAATGCCCTCGCTTCATATCCCAAGTTTTATGTTCAGGTAAGCAGGTAACTTTGAGATATGTAGCAGAATATGTTAGAATTAGATGCAACAAAACAACGAGGGAAACAATCTAGATATACTTGTACAATCTAAATAATTTCATGCAATCTATTGAATATTTCACATGTTATCATTGGTTTAATTTTTATAGGTTCTACATCTAATGAATAAGTTGAATTTGCCTGCCCCCTTTGGTCCTGTCACATCCACACCTCCAATTGTGAGTTTTTTAAAATTCTGTATAGCAATCAAATTAACAAATGTGTTGGAATAATGATGGTGATTACATGATTAAGGACATTAAATACCTGTATACACTTTACATGTGTTATTCGTTTTATTGGAATCAATAGCCAGATGACAAAGAAGACACCTACATGCTAGGGGCAGATCAATTAGAAGCAGAAGAAATGGAGGTTACAAGTGAAGAGGAATCAGAAATAGAAAGTGATGCAGAAAACAAGGGGTAATTTTTAGACATACTAGCATATCAGTCAAAATGATTTGATTATCTTGGTGTACAGTTATTAAAAAAATGAAGATAATTTTTTTTTTATTGAAATAAAACATAAATAAATCCATTTAAAAGCTGTTAAAAGCCATCAGCTAGCTACTGGCAGGTTGTTTTACAAGCCTTTTATTGTAGCAGTGTAAGTGTGAAAGAAGGAACTGCAACAAAAAGGCCAATGAAAAGAAAATCCAGGTTACCAAAGAAGAGATTAAAGTTAGCTCCCTTGGTGCCCCAGATGGAGACAGTATATGCCAAACCAGTACAGGGGATAAGTACACAAGATGTCTTTGAACAGCCAACAACACAAGTCCAATCCAAAAAAATTGAACTTAAACTCCCAGAATTAGTCAATACTAAAGAGGGAGAAACAGGTTGGCAATTTATGAAATAATGATCTGCAGTAAGCAACATTTCTTGATTCAAAATACATGTATATGTATACATACTGTTTTTACATAATGTGTCAAATGAAGCACTTGGCATTGATATTTTCAACCTTTTATATTTTAACCCCATTTGCCATCATCCTCTATCAATGGATTTTAAACAAGGGCAACTAAAAGCTGCCAAATATGTGTACATAACTTAAAACTGAAGTTATTTAGGTTTGTGTGAATTATAACTGGGAAAAATTGTATTTCAGTTCTGACGGGTAAAAGTGACATCATTAGGCATACAGTGCATATAGACTTGTTTCACAGAACTTTGTATTTCCTTATTATTCTATTGTCAGAACATCCGGATCTGTTGTCAATGGTTGAATCAGCAGAAGAGACAGCAGCAGAGGAGACTGGGGAGAGCGGGTTCGGAAAAATTGAGCCAGTGGAAAAGGTAATCTAGTTCAACAAGATGATACTTATCATAATCCTAAAAGATGGTTTGTGTAATTTATTTGCATGCTAAAAAATTTCATGGCATTTGCAAGAACATTGTCATGAATATTTGTCGCCATAAACCAGTTCTTAAAAAGTCTTCAAGATTGACAGAAATTTGGTTAAGATTCTCTCATAGACTTTGTTGCAAAAATTATTCAGTGCGAGTTAATCTAGCACTGTTAGATCACAAATAATGTCATGCTGATATACAGTTGTGTAGGTTTTAGAAATATGGGATTCAATGTTTACAAATCTAACATGGATAAAAACCATTATGCTAGTTTATTTACGTGGAGTAATCTTTTCCTGTTTTTAGCCTCCACCAGAAGAGGAATTGAGAGAATCAGATCTACCATATACTGTAGACCCTAGCAAATTCTTGTCTCTTGATGACCTCAAAAATGGCAAAATATCCAAGTCAGGTATATACATGTACATGTTCTAACTATATATACCATATTCAAGAATTTGTTCACTATCTTTAACCAAGTGAGAATTTATTTATTATGGTCTGTTACCAATAATATGAATCATTTTTTTTTCAAATGATGTATGCATCATTCCCAGGTTTTAGTACCATACTTAACATTAATATGTGCTATTACCAATTATTTGAATACTTCATTTATTTAACTACTCTGTGTTTCAGAAATGAAGAATTTCTCAGTCTTCAAGAATTATAAAAATGGGGAGATTGCAAGTCGGTTATACATTAAGAATCTTGCGAAACAGACAACAGAACAGGTAGACATTACATGTGCATATTCCTTCTGTTCAGTAGATGAATTGCCATACATGTATAACATACTCTTTAAAGGAACAGATTAATTGAGACTTAGAATACAATTTGTTTTCTACAGTAAATATACATGTATGCTGAATGCAAGTATTTTTGTTCTTTTAAATTTTACCCAATTCTTCCAGTCTTATTGTCAAGGGGGTATACATATACATATACATTATTTGATATAAAATTGGACTTAATTAAAAAACAGAAGTTTTTAAATGTTTCTCGTTGGGAACAAATGTGTTTTGTGAATATTTAACTAATCATATTCTTATTCTGGTTGGTATGAGTGTAAAGTAACCTCTTGGAGTACTAGACTGCATTAATTTATACTTTACAGGACCTTGTAAATATTTACGGAAGTTTTGTCAACTGGGATAAAGAACTGGAGAAAAACATGTAGGTTTCCTTTTATTTATCAATTTTCTTTTTTACATGCACATGTAAATACGTGTATTAGTATTATCTTTTGTGTGGCCTATATGCAATCTGTACTGTTACATGCATCAGTATGCATTGAATTTCTTTTGTCAATTAGATTTGATATCCGTCTGATGAAGGAAGGAAGAATGAAAGGGCAGGCATTTGTCACATTTTCCAATGAGACATCAGCAAATAAAGCTCTCAAGGAAACCAATGGATTTGTACTCAATTCTAAACCTATGGCAGTGGTAAGCAAGAATGCACCTTCATAATAAGTAGTCAAATACCTATTGTTTTAAATAACTGTAGTATAATTATTTGGTGGAAGACTTAATGTTTTTTATTGTTCTCTCTAGGGTGCAATAGAATGACAATTTGTAATTTTAATACATGCATGTTTTACATATTACAGCAATTTGCAAGATCTGCAAAAGCAAAAGAGACCAATGAGAAATCTACAAAGAAATGAATTCACCAAAAGAATTTTCATAAATACTCTCATAGAGCAGGGATGCCTTTGGTACCATTAACAAAGTCTATTCAGCAGTGCCTTAGAACCAAATGAACAATGGCAGAGCCAGTTAGCAGCGTTTGTCAGTTGAAGATAAATGTACATGTTTCTATCCATTATTGGAAGCTTTGTGCATATTACAAAAACAGTGTGTTTGAACTGAGAGCTGCAGATGTTGAACTTTGAGATGACATGCATTTGAGTTTCAAGAGCACTCAGGAAGCTTCAAATAAAGTACTTGATTACAAATGTAATAAGTTGTTTTGTTTTCTCCTCAGAAAGTTAATTTTGAGTTTTTCTGGCCAAAATACTATGCAACGGAGTTTTGCAACTGGAATAGCAGAATTTAAAAGGGGAATAACTCAATAATTTTTACTGAAAATTTAAATGTGTCAGTCATGTAGTGTTGCTCTAGTGAGTGATACAGCTCATGGACCTTATATTAAATGGTAACATTTTTACAAAAGTTGCAAAACACTTCAATTTTCATTTGCTTTACAAAGCAGGACAGAAAACCCACAGCTTACAAATTTTAAAAATATTAGAATTCAACATCTTTTTTATCACATTGTACAAGTAGATGTTTCATTGTTTAAAATGAATCCAGATCATTTTTATGTGCACCAACTAGAGATTAACTTGGCTAATCCTTATATTTAAAATCACTAAACTGTCATTTTGACTAAATATGTCATGATATGAGGCATATATAAATACTTTCAAGAAAATTCTGAAACATGACATAGCAAACACAAATAAGAAAGAAATTTCATTATTCATTTTTTATTTGGTGCATTCTTTAAAACTTACACAATAGATCACATCTTATTTTATAGTATACTTGTTCACCTGAACAAGTACATATATTTTTATCACTAAAACACAATATATAATTTGCCAAACCGGCGAACATAAAACAGCTAATAAAACATCTTATGTGACTTCACATCATCACAGAATGACAGTGTGCAGATTATTTCTGCACTTGAGTCACAAAAGCTTCACAATGTCCGAACATTCTTTGAAAAAGTCTCTGGAAACTAAAACCTGTTGCAATAAATGTGTATCACATACACTAAAAAGTTTTGTTTAGTCCTGTTTGTTTTTATCACATCTGAATGGCTATAAATATGTTAGCACTCTTGCAGGCCTTTCTCCTACGGTTGATTATCATAAACTTTCATCGCTCTCTGTGGCATGTAACTGAAATTCTCCCGAAGCTTCATCAACATGCTCCTCCATTCTCAGCAAAACTGTAATGAAAACTGAATGCAATCAACTTGTGTCATGTTGAATAAAATCTAAATGGAGTATTTTTCATCAATCTGTCATGTAAAATAGGATAAGCATATGGTAATAGAATCACATTATATAACTCTATATCAAATATTTTAACATCGAAATATCTAACTTTGAATCAAATATTGTAACACTGAAATATCTATAAATGTCCCATTGGATGCATGTACATACGGAACAAGCATATGGAATATGAACAATTCTTTAAACATAACTACTAAAAATATATGCAAGTCAGCTTTCATAAATAAACCGATGATTACTGATCAATGTGGACAAAAGAAATCATGAATAAGGCATCCGTTTACATCAATTCATTTTTTCGGACCTACCAGAATCATCTATCTGACTCTCGTCTTCATCTGTGGCATAGCGTTTGTCGATGGCTTCCTTGATTTGGTTATTGATACCTTTGGGATCAAGTTCCATTGCCCATGAAAAGTTCATTAATGCCAAATGTGTGTTACCCAGTTTTTTATGAACCTAAAAATTAAATGAGAAAATTCAACATGTTTCAAAAACAGCTAAAAAAAAAACTTCATCTTGTATTACCGGTACATATAATTAAATTAATTTTGATATCAAATTTAACGAAGAGTTCTTCTCACACACATGGTCACAAAATAAAGTATTTATACCTTCCCAATGAGAAAATATACAAGAGATTCTTTAGGGACAATCTGTTTTAATTGCTCTAATTCTGTTAAGGCCTCCTGAAAAAAAAAAAAAACATACAATAAACGTACATGTAAATACAGAATCCATAAAACCAAAATCACCACAGATTTGTATACTGTTTTTGTAGTATTATTTGACAGTAGAAGATAGATACCTTGTGTTTATCACTGGAGAAGAGGATAGAGGCTCTGTGGAATCTACACAGTGGGTTTTTAGGCTCAATGGAAATAGCATTATTTAGGGTTATAAGTGCCTTCTCTGATTTCTGTTGCGCATGTTGAACCTGCAATTAAAACCACATTCAATCAATTTGAAATAAACTGCAGGGGCTTAAATGTACACATATACCTACATTCTGTAGCATATATGGTTTAAGAATCTGTGTAAAATTTGTTTACTATAATGTTCAAAATGAATAAGGTACTGTATGATTTGGGGCAAACTTTGAAAATGAACTTACAACTCCTATATGACAGAGAAGGACAGGACTCTTGGGGTTGATACTAAGGGCTTTCCTGAAGTGAACTTCTGCCAGACTAAATTTCTCTTGTTTTTGATAAATCATGCCAACACCATACCTGAAATAGTTGTTTATTTAATTATTACATGAAACTGCTTAAAAATTGTCAATGATATTGTCATGGTTATAATTGTCAATACATCAAAAAAATGTTGTATTTTTACAAGTACAAGTATTAATTCATATTTACCATGCATTATAATGCCTCGAATCAACTCGAATGGCATTCCTAAAGCAGGACATGGCCTTATCCAATTCTTCAGTAAACACATACTCATGACCCAATAAAGTGTAGGCATAGGCAAATCCACTGTCAATCTGAAATACAACACTTCACATAGTTACCGGGTATTTGTTTATTACATGTAAATCAAATACTTTCAATTTTTTATTGAAAATTTTGACTTTAATGATGAAAATATCTAAATAACCTAATTTTGCATACAGTTTAGACCCCATTTTTTTTTAAACTTGATACTTTCAGCATTGCATTTGATATTGCCATTTAAACCATTTATGAAAATGTGTATCAATAATCTTTTTTCTTGTGTTTTTGTATGTACATGTATATTTACTTGTTTTTTTTTATATCATTGCCATCAATATTCTTACCTGGATGGCCCTCTGGAAAAATTTAATTGCTGTGTCATGTTCTTTTTGTAAGCTAAAACAGTTTCCAGTAACACACCATGCCTGCAAGAAATAGATGAAAACATAACAAATAAAATTCATCTTACAGAAAAAAGCAAAATTCTCCATAAACTTGATATTCTATACACTGTTATTAAAGGTGTAAATAATTGTCTATGGAATTTGTGAGTATCGTTCGAATTCCTCAAGTTTTCTAAAGATTGCAAATTTTACGATGTGTTTATAAAAAATTAGATATAGCACATATCAGTGGTACAATGTATCGTTTCAATGTGTCATGTAGATATCTAAGTTTATATGAATAATAATGTACACTGTAAACGTAAGTACATATGTACCTGTGGCGAATTTTTGTCCAGATCAGATAACTCCTGAGCTAGTGCAGATAGCTCCACTTCCTTCTGGAGATGCCACAAAGCGGTACTGTATATCTCCATGCCCTCAAAGTAATAGGGTTCTTGCAGCCGCATATCAGAAAAGTATTTCTCCGCCTGTTGTGGACAAAATGTCAAGTTTATGTCTTTACACCAGAGAGCCTTATTGGTAGAATTTTCAACTTCAATAAATGAGGTCAAAAATGTACCCATAATATCAATTAAAGTTGAATGTGACCTGTACATTTGCATTATGATTAACAATAAGATAATAAACAATTACCTGGGAATAATCTGCCAGTTCAAAATATGCTCTGCCAATCTTACTCCGTACAAAGCCAGTATTGTACTGGTGCAAAGGTAGTTCTTGAAATGTCTCTATGGCTTTTTTACACTCAAACTGTGATAATGCCTGAATAGCCCGTCCTATGCATTGCAAAAGGTTTAGTATACCCGCTAAATAAAAATATAAATATCATAATGAATAAAATTTTAATGAATAAGCTGCAACAAATAAAACCAAATTGAGATACATGAATAGACAGCTTTCATGCTTTGTTTGCAAAATAGTTCAACCTTCATTTAGTCAAAAGTATGATTATTTAAAGTCATTTATCACCATTGGTGCCTTTCAACTGTATTAATTCTAAGTTCTGTCCCATTAGCTATCCTTTACTAACACAGTAGGCAGTTGTCTGCATATTACATGTACATGTAACAGAGATGCGTCTTTAAGGTGGAATAACACATCATTGTAAAATGGCTGACCTCTGATCGAAACGACATTGCGTAGTATTAAAAGGATTTTGTCGACAACAATATGTACTTTACTACATAGCTGAGTGGATAAAGCATCGGGCTTGTGATTCATATGTCCTGACTTCGATTCCCACAGGGGCTTTTGTTTTAACTTACTGAATCGAATATTTTACTTATAGATATTCATTTTTTATCCCCAAACTGCAAATTTTTTGCTTATTTGACATATGTACAGTTTATTTATCATTATATCTTTCATAATCAAATAACTAACTGTTAATTTGAGTGACTTTTTCAAGGTGTGTTATTCCACCTTAACTTACTAAGTGACTGTTGCTGCATTTGGAATATCTCTGTCTGTGTAGGAACCTCAGGGTTGCTCACAGGTTTGATGTCTAACTCGGGCTTCCTCTCAATACTGAGCTCCTGAGATTTAGTGTTCTTTGTTTTAGATTTCCTTCCTAGGGTTCGAGTCGACTGAAACCTTGACTTATTTCCCTGGCTCTTGTTATTTTCCTGGGGGGGAAAAAGTGAATCAAATTAAACTTTATTGCCATACTGCATTGTATTTTCTCTACTGATATCAAAACTAACATTTACATCACCTTACCTTAACAGAACTAGAGTTATTACTACCAAACAACCGTGAACTTCTTCTGACTGGAGGCGGATTGTTCTGAATTCTGTAGAAAAAATGATTAGAATCTGATTATGAAAAAACTATGAGTATCGTCAATTTTTCACACTTAAAAAGTGGAGACAAAATTCATTAACTCATTTTACACATAGTACATGAGATAATTAATTAGTTTATAACCATGTCCACTTACCCTACAGCTGGTTCCCTCGAAGCATTGTTGGAGGCTGAGGTTGGTTCTCTCGTGTTGTTAGTACCATTGTTGACATTAAATACTGGAGGCTTTATTGGCAGTGCATTCTGATTTCTTCTTGTTACTGGCTGCAAAAATCAAAAAAAAAGATTTTTTTTAAAAATATGTCTATATACATGTACATCATAATGTGACAAGCAAATTTTCTTAATTTCATCAATTTTTTTCATTTAATTTATTTTATTTTATAAATTTGAAAATCACCTTTTTTGGAGCCTGAAGGTCTGCCTGGCAGTTGACTGGAGGGGATGGAGTAAAAAAGGGCAAACCAACCCGTGGTTGATCTGCTGAGGGAGTGATTGGTAAAAGACCAAAACTACAAAATCAGACACAAAATATAAAATCAAACATGTTCATCATCTCAAACACTGTATTTGTTCCTCACTTCAATATAATGCAAATATCAACTTTTCTAATTGCACTAAAATTACACACCTGGGTGTAAGAGGACTGTGAAAGAGGGTTTTCTGGACTGACTGGTCACTCATCATCACATTCTCAGTGCGAGGCTTGACTTTCTTCTTTGTGCGCGGACAACCGAAGATGTTGGCAGGGGCTTCCTCAAGGAAGTTCTCGGGGGTGACTGAGATTTGGGAGACAGAAGGGGGCAAGGGCTGAGGGGTCTGAAAAAGTAATGGAATGATCGTTTTAATTCATCACACTAGATATAGGGACATGTTCAGAATATGTATCAAACAAAGATAAATCAAAAAAGATTTGCTACCTAATACAAATTTATGTTTCTTAAGAAGTATTGTGATGTAAATTGAAATTTAATACTGGAAACTAAATTCAAGTCCTAAAGTGAAACTTTTCTATGTTTCGTTTTCTTTTTTTTGTCCAAATCATTTTAAAAACTTTGTGACATCAAAATTAAAATCACTGTTTAAAAAATCTCCATCTCTCTCTCTCTCTCTCTCTCTCTCTCTCTCTCTCTCTCTCTCTCTCTCTCTCTCTCTCTCTCTCTCTCTCTCTCTCATGTCTATGCAGTGCCTTATACTAATAAAGTCAATACACTTATAACCATACTTCAAGGACATTTGTGTCAACCTCTGTACAAGCTTGGGGGCCATCTAACACCGGGGTAAGGACATCAGTGACCTTCAGAATGGGGATGGGGGCCTTGACTGTAGTGGAGGTTGTCACAGTACTAGGTACTTCTGTCAACTGCATGACCGGTGTGGACTGACTCTGAGTAGGAGCTTGAAAGACTTGAACTGGATCAGATTTGTCACCTACAGAATCCAATGGAAAGAACATGAGGCATTCTATATCACCTATTGCATTAAAATTCACCTAATTTTCGTCGCCAATAGAAATTACTTGGAAAGAACATAAAGCAATCTCAGCTAAAACATTCATAATTGAGATATACTACTGATAAAGAGTAAAAGAGAATAACAGAACTTACCTAGTGAACACAACCTTTCAAATGCTGACCACAATAGTGGATTTAATTTAAGAGATTTCTTGTAACACTCGGCAGCTTTTGAAATTCTTTCTGTTTTACTGTAAGAAAAAAATTCACTGAAAGCTGTGAACTGGTACCTATCTTTTTTTTTCTAAATCTACATTTCTGTCATAAATACTTTAAATGAAAGACGAAAATAGTATCACAACAAGATAACCCTTTTACCTAAAAATAGCACCAAGAATAGAGAGAGCATGACAGGACATGCTCCCAAACTCTGTTTCTATTTCATCCACACTTTTTGCTTTAGAGAATATATTCCCTGTCAGAACCTCTTCAGCTTCAGATAATCTACAACAATGGTTTGATATCCATAAATGCTTTAAGAAACAGGATTAGAAAAAAACAATGAGCGGTGTTACATAATAACCATTGTCATAAATTCATTTTATATATCTAAGTTACATATATGTATGTTACCAGGATAACAAAAATAATTCTTAAGCTTGATTCCTAATAATAAGTTGTACATCAAAATATCTGTAACCACTTACTTATATTTATACCAGGATAAAATAATTATTTTTAAACTTGATTCCTAATAATAAGTTTTACACCAAAATATCTGCGACCACTTACTTCCCTATATCCATACAACAGCGTGCCATGAGGTATTTACACTGTGGAGTGGGGCAGCCCTGTTTCTGGAGCAGACCATAGGCCTGCATTGTATGTCCAGATCTGTAGTAACATGTGGCAAGCAGGTACAGGGCTTCATTGTTAGAGACTGAAAAAGTCAAACAAATCTCTATAAATCTAGCAGTCTGCACAATGCAAGATATCATAATTACATATTTTAACACTAATTAAAGAAGTTTGGGGGGGGGGGGATAAGATAGCGCAATTGCCCATTTGGTTTAGTTGAAAAATACAATTTGATATTAATTTTTTTCCAATTAAATGTATTTGATAACGTTATGATTTAAGTTTGCAATAGCCTAATTTTAAACTATATTCAATTTTGAATATTTTTACAAACGATGAAAAAAATATATTGCCTTACGTTTTAGTGGTATCAAACTCACAGCCTAAAAGCCTAGCAATATAAGGTTACCTAATGACTGGTGCTCCAACCACTGAGCCATTTCAGTCGTTGGGATACAAAATGATATTTTTAATGTAAAGTTGGTCATATCTCAACATTTTGTTGATTGAAATTGGATTGTTTTCCATTACACCTTATTAAGATTATGATGAAAATATGGAGCACAGGCCCACTCTATAAATTTAAAGAAAAGACTCTATTTGGAGATTTTGATACCCATATGCCAGTTTAAATCAACATATTCCAATTATTAATCATATGTAAGGGTCACAAATCGATGTTAATCCAAATATACATTGTTTTGAATGATTTTTTTTTTTTAAACTATCAGATTTGTCAATATTTTAATTTTACAGTGTCTAATCCATCCTTATATAGACATTTAAAATTTACATGCCTTATCCACCCAACTTCATTCTTTGTAAAAACCTGCTTAAACACCATCCCACACATACTGACATCCATAAATACAATATACACCTGGCATGCAAGTTCCAAATATCATTATAATCACCACTAACTAATGTCTAATGCCCACACTTATCATATTGCTAACTAATGCCTATAGGTTTCTACTAACACGCTTAATCATTGTTATAACACTTTCCTTTAAAAGGCTTTTTGATTTGAAATTTTGTTTCAGCAAGTACACAAAGGTATCAACCAAGTGATAATAACAACACCTGCAATCCTGATTAACAAGTGCTGACAGTTCAACTTTGAATAAACAGTTATCTTTTTACACTACTGTGCAGTCAAAGAATGTGATGGGTTTTTTTTTAATTTTTATTGGAAATAAGAAATAATTGAGAGTTAAAAAAAAAAAATATTTATTCTTGTATAATCCATATCCTGTCTTGAGTTCTCTCATTTTTTTTAACCATGCCAAATTGTTTTATTTAATGGCATTTCTTTGTTCGTGTTTAGTAAAGCATTCTTCCTTAACCAGTACACTGTACAGCACAAGACTTGGGCATCAAAATATTACATGTATAATCAATGGTTAGCTGATATTCGCTTGCAAAATTTCATGTCTAATGCACATAACCTTCTTAGTTATAAAATCATAAAACAATAAAAATCAGTTAAAACAATGAAATTTTTTTTCAATCACAAATAAATATCAATACAGTACACAAATGGAGACAATTGAAGTAGTGCTTCGCATTTTTTAAATATAATCTTTATTATGTATGAAAGTTTTACCATTCCTTTCAAAAAAAAATTCACAGCATAAATATGCTTTAAGACTTTACTACGAAATGAATAAGCATCCTTTTCACACACTAAACAAACATGTTCTTTCAACTGACTTATGGTCAGTTATGGATACTCAAGATAATAATCTGGATACCACCCTTCACCACCAAAGCCAATCTGAGGGGTTCCAATTAACTTATATAAATGGCAATGCATGGCAGGGAATATCCTCACAGCAGGACGTATTTGTAACGTACACTACTTGTCAAGGTATACACATGCATTTAATGTAGCAGTAACTCACCAGTCACAAAACAACACATGTTCATGCCTGTTACTATTTTGCTTTCAATTCTGTTGCTAGGTAACAGTATTAAAGCATGAATTGTTTGATAGCACAGTGTTAAAACTTAAAACCTAGAAAATCTGACAGTCAACTAAATACATTTTGTTTAATCTTTTTTCTAAATTTTTACAATTATTTATACAACTAAAGCACAAATCAATGCACATGATATTTTCTTTTTTATAAAACCTTTTATAAGGCACGATAAAAGAGTTTGATTAATTTTGAACATTGTGGTTTGGCAATATACCTTCAGCAAACAGTCTTTCTGCTAAGAATGTTGCGTCAGCATAGGCATAATGATTTAATGAATCCCAGATAGCAGCCTACAAGAGAAACAATACATTTGCATAATTATCCATGTAGCATTACTAAGGTTGGCATGTCTGTCATCACAGAATGTAAATGTAGCAAAAGTAAGATCAAAAGTAGTCCATAAAATGTTGATAAATAAGATTTGATATCAAATACTATCTAAAAGAAACGGTTAACTTTTTACAATTTCAGCATATCTATTTTTATAACTTTTCCACTCTGATATACAAAAAACCTACCTTTCATTCTTCTATGTAAGGATATTAAGATGCAAACTATGATACTAAATAAACGTTGCTATGCTTCATATGTGGCTGGGATTCGTTGTATTTCAAATGCATATCCCATTTTTTTAATATTATATCAACAATAGGTCGATCGCACTTAAATGTAAGGTCTTAACATGATCTATCCATTTCACTTACAAATTTTATCAATGAATTAAGAGTACAATTTAAGCGAACATAAAAATTGAAATATCAGACAATGGGATTCGGGTATATCACAAAAGAGTACAAACAATGCTAATAATTTTATAGTAATTTGTAAAGGTAGCGATTTGTAAGATACCTCTATCTTACGACGCCTTACAGGGTAACAGAATACTTTCCTCCCATTTAGCACAATATGAAAACTGTTAAAATATCAAATATTTCACCATTTAAAAAGGAAAACTTTGCTAATATTACCTTTACAGGCTCCAATAACAACATTTTTACTTCTTTCCGATACAATCCGCCATTTATTATGGGGAACTTCCGAATGTCACGTGACAAACATATTGGAGAAAACCCAACTCAAACGGAATTGATTATTTTCGTATTTTTGACAGGTATCTTGCTTCGGCTTTTGTTCATTGAACTGTTGAATAATAATCCAAGTCGGGTGTCATGTTAAAACAAAGATATGTTTTGATAATTACCGTGAATCTGTCATTATAAGATATTGGAGTCACTCATTTCATATACGCGATAACAGAGGGGACTACTAAAGATACTGTTTTTAAAATTACATTACAGCTATAGGAAGATCAGAAGGTCTACTACCCCTAATCTTTCTTTACCAAACATATCATAGAATTCTTCATGCAGGGACGTATACGTCCCTGATTCATGCAGCAAACTAAGTATTAATTTTACGTTACAGTACTGAAAAGGGGATATAAGTCAGCAATAAAAGCGAGATTCGTCGCGACTGAAAAATTTGACTAACGTCTATAAAAATATAAGTAAGCTTTGCCGCGAATAGAGTACAGTAATATTGGAGGGGGGGTGGGGGGGGGGCAAGCTCACCAAACAAAAGTTTCACCGATGGTATGAGGGAAAAAATCACACAATCATATAAAAACATGAGTTACGCTCTTCTTAAATCTAAACTAAAGTAAACTTGAATTGCTGCATTTAAGTAGGTAAAAAAATAAAAGTAAGAGAGTTACATGTTGTACAAACATTTAAACATGATAAACTAAAATATAAATACTTTCAGGGGTAACTATATATGTACGTACTTTCTCGCACTGATATTATAAAAGGTCATTGTGTTTGATATACATGTACATAATTAAATACTTTTTGACATCATATAGTTGTTCATAACCATATGAAGTTAAAGTCATTTTAAAAATATAACGATTTTTACAATATTGGTAATCGCCATGATATTGATCATATTCGCTCCTGGCATAGTCCAATGCTTTGTGCCTTTTAAGATAGTGGTATACAGGTAGGTAAAACGATGAAGAAAAAAAAAATGGAAGGAGAGTTCTTTGCTAAACAAAACAATATTCATGTCGTATGTTAGTAGAACTGACTACATGAGCTTATGAAAAAAAAACTTTTAAGAGTTAAACAATGTTAAAATCATAGGTTTATTGTATTTAAATGTATTAAATATTTAATATTTTGATAAAACCCTGATCGAAATTATTTTTTTTTATGTGCGTTGACTTTTAATTTTGTTTTCAAAGTGAGTGATCTTTTGAAGTGCAATGTAACAAGGCGCTATATACATTTGTATGCTTCAAGATATTGTCACGTTTCTCTAAAATATTTTTCACCAATCCCTGTGATGCACGACAGACACGATATATATAGATTCGTTTAACAAAAACAAAAAAACAAAACCCAAGAGGGGGATAGGCACATCTCAAGAATATTGACTAGGAAATAAAGAGTATATATATATACCGGTATAGACTTTGGGAATCTCGCTGCTTTATGTATATTGATGTGATGTTGTACGATATGACACGATACCGGATACGATATATTAAGTATAAACGTATCATCGTCTGATGAAACATCTATCATATTCGCCATGAGGTCTTATTAGAGTATTTATTTCAGACTAAAATCAGTCTGTACTAATTTATGACGATTTTGATGGACCTTTTTTTTTAAATGAATTGCTCCAAGATCCTTGAATCTGACTTGACGTCTTTTGAAAATAAAGTGTTGTTCAAAATATGGGGAAAAATATTCAACTTTGATGCATCATCGATCTGACTGGCCTTTGAGTCGCTCAAGTTTTTCCAATAAATTCTCAGACGAAGCTTCGGAAGCTTCTTCTGCATCTTTGCTAGCCATTGGCTTTCGGTCCACTCCGCCCCTCCCTATAAACCTTGGGCTTACTGGGGGGGGGGGGGGGGCGGAGTGGACCGAAAACCCTTAGCAAGCGACGATGCAGATGCTGTGACAAATATTATCAAGTTGGCCTTTATATGCATTCAAAATACACAAAAAGAAAGTCAACGGAATTAATTAATGCAAAAATCACGAATCAATAAACAATTCTTAAAATGATAGAAATCAATAACATTACGGGTCAGGAAGTTCCAGACCCCCTCCCTGCAAAATTTAAATTTCTTTAAATTATATATATTACATTATACAAATTACCAAATACATGCCTAGAACCCCCCCCCCCCCCCCCCGACAAACTAAAATAACCGCCCCCTCCCCCCCAAAAAACAATTCTGGATCCGCGCAAGTATTTGATAACCTTTTAATGCTCAATAAGGCATATTTCATTATATTTAAATACCACGCCACACATCGAAATTTAATGATAATCGTTCTGTCATGTGACGAAATTGTCTGAGCCGAATTATCTGAGACTCGAATCGTCCGAGTGCCTAGTGTGTAAAAGAACGAGGTGATCCGAACATCAGTTATTTTTTTGACGTGGGTAGATTCAAGTTGGTTGTCAGTGAAAGTGTCAGACATGACTGGTTAAATCTGGACGATGAGTGAAGATTCCAATTACGGAACGCTGCCACATGGTATCTTTTTAATTATAATTTATAAATTCATTACTGGCACGCCAGTACAGATTTATAGATCATTACTCGATTTTTTAAAATGTTCATCTTGTCATCTTGCAGTGTTTACAACTTTACATATAGGTACGGTTTGTTTACCACCTTCACATTAAAACTCTCTCAATATGATGACTGTTATGTCGGAAAGCGAAGATGATCTCAACGCCGAGGAAGGTACACACTACATTGACACTCTTGACATGTCCCGTACATCCGTCTATTTCATACCTGTCATAAACTGATAAACCTCGCATGCTTAGAATCCATTGGTCTGCTACGTAATCTATGTGCTTTAGTCTTTTAATTTTTTTCATTTCATATTACATTTTATTTGGTTTACAGCGAATTACAGAGCACTGGTAGAGTTTTCAACAGCTAGCTTTGTGGATTGCTCAATAGGGTGTACAATTTGGCCAGCCAGGTGTCACATTTATAAGGTTTAAATCTAGATCATGTGATTACTCGAGTATGACATCAAGAAAGTGAGTCCTATATCTAGAAAATATGTACACTTTTTGAGATTTTTTGGTCGGGAATGTATTTTCTATATATTTTATCCAACAGTATTGCTTTAGTTTGAACCAATTTTAAACAGTCTAATGGCACAAACATACTTTTTGTGTTGAATATTGTACATGAATTGACTGATTAAAATGTACAGTGTAAAATCATCTTTTTTAATCTTTCACTTCTATAAGTTTCCCTTTTGTTTCTTCAGAAATGCCTTTTGAATGATATTTATGAAATAATTTTCAAGTTATATGCTGAGCAGAACCGATACTCTAGAATCCAGTGCTGATCAGGTGAACATTCTTATTGAAAGTCTATGAACAGAATAACTAACAATAGGAGGTAGTGTTCAAGAGGCTTTCTTTGTGCAATATGAATGGGTGAATGAAAAATTACAATCTACGCTTGAGTAACCACAAAACCTAGATTCAGACCTGATGTGATACTTTGCTGACCACATTGATACCCTATATTAAGCAATTCAGAAAGCTATTGAAAACTCTACCATATTCTGTAATTTGCTGTAGCATAATATATGCTAGTATGGTTTGCAGGCAGCAGTAATGTTCCAAATGACACAGTGTGGAGAAACATCAGTATGTCGTAACAGCAAAATAATTGTCATAGTATCAAAATTACTATGTCATACAGATAACACTAAGCAATTACTGTAAAATTAATTTTATTTAATATCAGTTGCATTACTTGTGCCGCTCAAACAAATGATTAAATAAAAAGAAATAGAATATCAAATCATGTAAAGAAATGGACATTAAACATTGTGATACATTTGTTTTAAAGATATGGCGATATGCACTGCGCAGTACAATTAAGTGCTTTCCTATTTAGAGCTATGTATTCAACCATGGAACAACCCTTAACACGTACAGCTGCATTAAAAATCAAATGATCAACAGATTGTCTTTTGAATGATACACAGAAGCATCTGCAATGAATATACACATCTTATTAATAAATACAATATGAATACACTTATCTTTTACAATAGTAAAAAAAATTATGTCTTCCTATTCCTACTGTCCAATATCGTAATGTCTGATACATACATGTATCTGAATCTTTTGAAAGAAGCGGGAGATCAGATTTTCAAAAGATAATTCTAATCAGAGATAAATTTTAAATACATAATTCTCATACCGGTAATTATGTATCTTTTATTTCAAAATGCTTCTATTTTTTAAACATTATTGTAAATAGATTAACCACTTTATGATTTGTATCCTTTTCAACCTTTATAAATTACTATTTATTTGCATTCTTCAAAGTTCTATGAAATATCAGAATGATCAGTTAACATCAATTGATTGATGTTTTGTTGTACACATATAAATGGATTAGGGACTTCAGTCTTGTTGAAAAAGTTGAAATTATATTTTAATTAAATGAAGGTATACTAGGACTTGGTTGAAATAATCTTGAGGTACCTATATAAGGCCTGGATCTTTGCATATCAATACACGTACTGTATGAGGGCAACAAAAATCATTTTATTCATTTATGATATAATGTTAACAGATGTTTGTTAATAATACCCCATTAATTTTTTTTCATTACATATGATATACGTACAGAATACAAGTTTAATATACAGTAACATCAGTTTTTATTTGTGTGTTACCTTATGCTCCAGTCTACGGTTATAACAGCTTGGAATGATGTACTGATATTCCAAAACAAAATATGATGTACCTAGTAGCTTACTGTTAATTATTTAAAATGCTCTTTTTGCTGAATTTTATGTATTTTGTAAGGTAGAAGGTGGAAGCTGAAATTTAGCTATAAAGAGGATATGACACAATTTTTAAACAATCTGAGAAGGTGTAGCATTATTTAGATGCATGATTCATTATATATTTTGTTGCAAGAGCATATGCTATAGTTTCAGGATGCTTTTTTTTCAGTTTATATATGGTCATCCTGATTTAACTGAATCTCTAGCAGTACATGTACTAGTACTTTGTAGGATTGTGGATATACAACATGAACTCTGTCAAATTGAATTATTAAAAAAAATGAAGAATGATGATGATATTTTGATTGACATGTACATGTAATTTCTTTTTCCAAAAATACAATATGTCTAATTGATGGAAAATGATATTCAGTATATATTTTATCACAGTGTTCAAAGGATTTTAAGTGTGTTTTATTATTGAAATTGAGAATTGAATCAGAGTTTCAAATTTTAAAGTGAATGAACTACCAGGTAAATGTACAGATCTATATTGCCTGCTGGATGCATGAATTCATATCTAAAGGTAAAATACTTAGATTTAAAATGCAAGTTATTTGAAGTAAGATGTATTTTTTAGATTCCTCATTGATCCAAGGAGAAAATTCAAGAGGGGGCAACAATGACAAAATAAGTGGAAAGGCATGGGGGCGTGTCAAGGTAATGGGAAAGCAGTATATATCTTGTTATACAAAATAAATAAACAACTTTAAATCTCTTCCTTCAGGGGCCACCAGCCCACCAAACAATCAATGATGTGAAACGATCTAACGATGTCTAGATATCATACACATCCTGCTGATGTTTATTTTTGTACTCTCTCTCTCTCTCTCTCTCTCTCTCTCTCTCTCTCTTACAGAGGCTCCTCTCAATCATCTCTTATACTTTTCAAATCACCTACTTGTAATTCAATTGAATTCTATTCATAAATATTCTATATCTTAATCAATAAAGAACTTTTTTGGTATAGAGAATTTTTTGGTATCAAGACTCCTTATCAAGATAATAAAATTCAAATATTTTTAAATTTGTAGAATATTGTAACCCGCTCCCAGAAATATCCAAAGAGCGTGTTCTTTATCTTAGGCACTGAATTTTGTGAGAGGTTTTCTTACTATGGAATGAGAGGTAAGTCTGAGCTACAATAGAAAAATACAATTACGGCAGTATTATTCATACACCATACTCTTGCAATCACCAACAGTTATATTAATCTTGCAGGTGTGAAGAATTTGCTTATAAAAGTAACCTTTTTGTAATTTTTTATTAGCAACAGTTTAATTTTTTTGATGATATTTCTGTACATTGTAACATATTGTAGAAAGAAATGTTGTTTAGCCTCACATGTATCTTGTTTGAAACACCTGTTACCATTTCACATTTGTATTAACCAGTATACATGTAGGTTTTTATTTTCAACATATTTTGCACTATTATAATGACTTTTTTGTCTAACATGTGTCACAATACTTGGCATTTGTAGAGAATAAAAATTCTACAAACTGTAGCAACTAAATCTGGCTATCAGAATCAAAGTACTGAAAAGACTGAAATACTTGAAACATATATATGACTATTTACATTTTCCAGTGTCTTTGTCTGTGAAAACACTGCAAATTGATTTTGTAATGTATAGTCTAAAACATTTCATCAATGACTATTTTGATATTTAATGGTACAAAATACTGAAAATTATATTAATATAAGATATAGGGAATCATTATATGAATATTATAAAGTGATCAAATATGGTCGGGCTTAATCAAATCTATCATAAGCCCTTCAAACTTTATTGGATTTGATCACACTTGACTGTATTTGATAACTTCATAATGCTAAAAGAATGATTCATTATACCTATTTAAAATGTAGTACTTGATTTTGGATGCTGTAGGAATTCAAGAATTAACAACTGAAAAAATCATGACTATTTTAAAACATGTTTCTGCATAAAAATTGACATTTATGGCTAAAGCATACTATACTTGCATGGAAACCCATATTATAGTTATAATCATACCAAAATTATTAATAGCAATAGAATTCCAGAGTCTTGACCCTTTCTCTGAATAATGTTTCTTATGATACCATATATTTACTGGGCATGACATGAGAGCTTCTTTGAGTGATGAGGTTTGAATTTTTTCTTTGCATTCCTTATGCAGCTGTCTTGATTCTGTACCTGACTAACTGGCTGGGTTTTAGTGAAGATGTGGGGACCGCCATCTTCCACTCTTTTGTCATGCTGTGTTACTTCAGTCCCATCATTGGAGCAATCCTAGCAGACGGATACATTGGAAGATACAAGTAAATTTCTAACCTTCATTGAGTTGTCAGTGTTTAGAATGCGAATCTTAAAACTCTGTGTAGAAGTACTTTAATTAGCAATTCCTTGAAAAAATTGAAATTTCTTTGATAAATGTTACCATATATCTGAGATTTTTTTTAGGTCAGTCACACAGCTTGTAAAAATGGGGAAAATATGAAACTTTTTTATTCCATTGCATCAGCCATTTTTATATCCACTGCTGGCTCACAGACATGTTTGCAATTTAAGAAGTTTCTAAAAGCAAATGATACTGGATATAATTTTGCATGATGAATATATTGCGATGTGAAAGTGATTGCAAAAAAGCAAAAATTAGATCATCGCAAACATTTTCAGATGTATCTAAGGTGTGTCTTATTTCAGAACAATATTTATTTGACAAAAATCATAGATTATTTTTTGTTTTTGTTTTATACAGGACTATACTGTATGTCTCGCTGTTGTATGCAGTTGGGAATTTGGTTATGGCCATCACTGCAGTACCCCCACCTGAATGGTTTGTAGACTTAAGTTTATCATGCCATGCACTTTTTATAAATAATTTAGGGATGGCAATCTATAACTGGTTGACAGATTACTCGGTCACAACAATATATAAATGTCTGGGACATATCTTCTCTCCCCTTGGTACAATCTGCCTCGTACTTCACTCACAGAGTGTCTATGTCTCTATGATCAAAGGGTGTGTAGTGACTGAATAAAGTTTGTAGGTCAAGGGTCAAGGTAAAATCAGACCATGCACAAATCCTTTTATCAGAGCATATATACTCTCCACTTAGCCCTATTTGGCTCATACTTCACATAAACAGAGCTTTCGTGCATAGGATGTTTAGTGACCTTAAACCAATTTTCAAGGTCAAATGTGAAGGTCATAGCAGAATTAATTGAAAAATCCTTGTCTGGAGCATATCTTTTCTCCCTTTGCTCCAATCTGGCTTATATTTCACCCACATAGTGCCTTTTTTCAAAGAGTATGCAGTGACCTACAAAGTGATGTTTGCAGGTCAAGTGTCAAGGTCAAATCAGATCACAAAAAAATCTTTTAAGAGCATAGATATCCTCTCTATTTAGCCCTATTTGGCTAATACTTTACTTAAACAGAGCTTTTTGGTGAATGGCATGCAGTGACCTTGAACCAAATCAATGTGAAGGTCATAGTGGATCTCTCTATAATCAGTTTTAGACCATACATTATTTCCCACTTGCTTAATTTTGCTCAGAATGAATAAAATTTCATGTATGTTAGGGGTTAATAAGATTGCAATTCTATCTTTTTTTAAAGATATCATTTTCCTTCAGGTATGGACCTGCTTTAGGGTTGATCCTGATTGGACTGGGTACAGGAGGAATTAAACCCAATGTGTCCTCATTTGGTGCTGATCAGTTCAGAGCTGACCAGGTGAGCTATGTCTTTCGGGGTTTTTTTATGTCTCTCAGAAAGTATAGGGTTGGGGGGGGTAAGTGTTTTTTAATAGATCCGTTTTAACAAGAGGTTGGACTTTCAGTAGGGTGTAGCTATCTATTCGTATTGTCAAAACAAGTTAAAAATGATGCGGATTCAAGCAAAATATGCATCGATTGCGTAGTCTTAGCTCAAAAGCCAGACAAATCTTGTTGATTTCAGAGCTGTGGCTGAGTGGCTAGCATTGAAATAGACAGGCCTACGTCACAGTTTGACACAACTACCCAAAGTCCAAGCTCTTGTTAAAATGGTTCTTAATATTAAATGTTTACGATTAATAGAAAAAATGTTTTATTACATTTATGTGATTTCACACTTATGAAATTAAAAGCAAAGTTTTTTTAAATTTAATATGAATAAGAATCTCTTAATACAAACAATTTTCTGTTGCTCTGAATAATAGAAGTTATAAACACAATTTTATCAGTACTTGCACTAAATAAAAGAGTTAGCTTGCTCTATACTTTGTATTTGTTGCAGGAGAAAGAAAGGTACACCTTTTTCTCTGCCTTCTACTTCGCAATCAACCTTGGTAGCATGCTGTCCATTATTTTGACTCCAATATTGAGAGGTTTGTGCAAGAAAAAGGATATCAAATTTAAATAATCCTTTGGACTGTATATTAAATTGGTTGTCAATCTGGTGGTAGCACCTCTTTCTCTGAATTATTGTAGAAGCAGAAATATTCGTTGAGGATTTTTAAAATTTCGTTATTTTCGTTGGCAGTATAAATCAAAGAAATTAAATCTGTAACGAATTTTTAATCAAAGTATTAATGAATACAAAGAGATTACAAAATGATGAAATTAAATGCCAAAGGAATATTATTCGGTTAAAAAACAACGAAATTTTGACCCAACGAAAATATGTGCTTCAACTGTATAGCAGTTATTAGAAAATATGCATATATTTATTATATATATTTGAAGAAGTGTAAGTGTGTATATATAAACACTGAAGAAAAGGTGTACATCTGAACATTTTCTATTGAATAAAATATCCAGTTTTGTTTCTTTTCATAATATTTTTTCAGTAAAAAAAATATCTTTATTTCAGCTGATGTTAAGTGCTATGGCAATGAGTGTTATCCCTTGGCTTTTGGGATACCTGCCGCTTTAATGGTTATTGCCACAAGTAAGAGTTTTCTCTCTTCATCCTATGATACAAAATTTTAAAATTAAAATGTAAGTATTTCAAAACTTTTTAGAAATATGTGTCTAAATGTGGTGCACTGTCAATTATTAGAGATTTTGTTTTTTAAAAGTTTTGTTCTGTTTCTTTTCTCTTAGTTATATTTGTTGCTGGAGGTAGTTTATACAAGAAAATGCCACCATCAGGGAATCTCATAGGAAGAGTTTTTAAATGCATCTGGGTAAACAACATCCTCCTGCTCTTGGCCCTAGCTATTGTTTTACACCTACCAATTCTTCATTGGTCTTGCATGAATAAAGTCAGTGGTTTGCATGACTGCATGGGCAATTATCTGCAGATAATTGCCCTTGCATAAAACCATTATTGTATCATAAAGTCTTTTGCTATTCTAGTAACTTTTGATAACTAAGATCAAAGTATCCTGACCATAAAAAGCAATTTCAGTGCCTTGGGATCTTAAATACCTGTTAGAAGTTTGAAATATACAAGTTTCACTGAAAGGAGCACTATAAGTTTCTCATTTTTTATTGCACTTCCTAATGTTTATAAGTGGTTTATTCTGCTAGCATGTGTATAAAAATATTCTATTTGTCTCTAATAGTCGGGATTATGCGGGAAGCTCAAAAATTGCCATAGTTCAGACACAAAAGAACACTGGCTCTATTACGCAGACAGCAGTAAGTTTGAGGTGAGTTAACATCAATTCAAAGCAGGAAAAAATACCCTGTCTCCAAAGGGATCTATTTTACATTAGGACAGTAACAATATTTATACATTTCATGTAAAATTCTCATATACATGTATTTTTATATGCTCAGAATAATAATTTTCATTCATAAAAAATTAAACTAAATTCCACAAAAAATGTTATGCTTTCAAAGTTAATACATTAATTAACTCTAAATTTTTTGATACTCTGTACCATAATGTATCATTAATGACATTGAGATATAACTTAGATGTTTTCATTGTGCAATTACAGCCAGAGTTTATCAAAGAGGTGCAGATTTTACTGAAGGTGCTATTTATGTTTGTTCCTACCCCAATTTTCTGGACCCTGTCTGATCAGCAAGGATCAAGATGGACGCTTCAGGCTGAAAAATTAAATGGAGATTTGGTACAGAATTGTTTTTTGAAAAGTTTAAACAGCTAGGGTATTAGTACCAGAATTGCCATTAAATTACTGAATTATTGAGATTGATAAAAGTTTATAAATTATATGCACATGTGAATCTATTATTTTTAAAATTAAATCCCCACATATCTCTTATTAATATTTAAATACACTAAGCCAGTTCCCTTGAATTTAAAAAGATTCCACAGTATAGAGTGTTAATTGGTTCCTGTGGTAGATTGTAATTCCATATGCAGCATGTATATTGTAATCTAGATTCATGATTTTTTTCTGCAGTTTTACCAGGATAAAAGAAATATCTTCATTTGATACTGTATTAACCTGGGTAAATTTAAACTGCAACTTCACTTTTATTTTACAGGGGGCATTGGGGACTGTGAAACCAGACCAAATGTCTGCAATAAACCCACTCATGATTTTAGTTCTCATTCCTATATTTGAAAAATTTATTTATCCATGGTGTGAAAGGTGTAAATTTCTGCACAGGTATTCATCATTTAATTTCTGCTAACAAATTTGATAAATTTTATTTGTGAGGACAGCTTTGTGTTATAAATATATCCTTAAAAGAAATAATTGTGTTTTATTTTTGTCAAAGGCCACTTCAGAGAATGTCAGCAGGCATGATCTTAACTGTGATATCATTCATTATGGCAGGTGTTTTGCAAATGAAAATTGAGGTACTTGTTTGAAGCTAATCAGTTAGAGAGTGAGAGAGAGAGAGAGAAAGAAAGAGAGAGAGAAAGAGAGAGAGAGAGAAATGGAAGTTTTTTAAACAGTGATTTCATTGCATCAGATTGAAGCTTTTTTTAAAAATGGAAATGGAGAGAGAGAAAGAGAGAGAGATAGAGAATGGAAATTTTTTAAACAGTGATTTATTTGCATCAGATTGTAGCTTTTTGAAAATTATAAGTTAAAAGGTCATTGAGAAAACTTAAATTCAACCAGATAGGTCAACATCAAAAGTGTTTTCATGACAAATTTGAAAATAAATCTTTATACAAAAGAATCTTTTGATTTACTTATAAGGTTTTAAATTGTTTAGATTTTCTTCTCCCCGTTTAGCAGTGTGACTGTTCTTCATTTGTTCCTTTACAGGACAGTTTAGAACCTCCTTTAAAGGAAATGGAATCTGGAATATCATTTTACAACACACTACATTGTGAAATTACTATAAAGACAGGAGATGGCCTCAACTTTAAAATAGCTCCTTATCAGGTGGGTTGATTTTTGTCAAAATTAAAAAAATACCTTGTGCTTTTTGTTTTTATTTTAAATAATTCTACAACAGTGTTTTGCCCAGCTGAGTTGAAATAGTTGTGATTTGTGTTAAACTTATGCTTTTAAGCCATGGAATATGAACAAAAAGAAATGATTTTGCAATGTTTTTGCATAATGATAACCTTGTTTATCATAGGTATTATAGGACTACATGTTTGGTACCACAAGGTCATCATTATCATTTTCCTTTTTTTTTTTTTTTTTCAGAAAAGCATTTACACAGTGATAACTGCTCAGGAAAATTATGTTTTAAATGTGACATCTTGTTTTCCACCGCTCTCAAAAAAGGTGACACTTAAACCTCTTGAGGTCAACAGGATGTTTGTTTGGTCCAAGGATGGGAAAGACGTGATGCTCATTAAGGTATGTCAAAACCCATATATTGCATAAACACATATATATATAATTATCGTAGTAAATTATGGTATATAAAATGCTCATGTTGTTTTTAATGTCTATGACCTTAAAGATGCACAAGATGTTTTATACCTTTAAAATTTATGTAATCTAGCTACCACACCTGAAACTTTCGACAGATTGTGCTCACACACTGATCAATATCTTTATGCTGTCTCCTGAATACAGCTACATGTAGCTAACGCATGTCGTTTGATGATTATATTTATTCAAAAACATGGTGAAAAACTACAAAAAAAGAAAAAACAATAAATGTGATGTACAGAGCCAAAAAATAGATAATAT
>NW_022994967.1:0-56505 GCF_902806645.1 Magallana gigas | reverse complement strand
ACAAACACACACACACACACACACACACACATATATATATATATATATATATATATATATATATATATATATATATATATATATATATATATATATATATATATATATATATATATATATATATATATATAATCTTGAAATAATATAAATACAAACACTGTATTACAAGCTTGACTTGAATGGAACTTTTGGCAACGGAGTTTTGAGCTTCACAAAAAAAGTCAGTAGAGCTTAAGTGTCTTGGCATGTTAGTTATTACTAATTGGTCACTTCCTGAAAAAAAATATAATAAAGAATAATTAAAAACTAGACTTTGACCCGTGCGTGCACGGGTTGACATTGCATATGAAATGATGCATTTACATTATTAAGCTTTCAGCCTAGAATAATGCTATTAATTTCACTACACTCTTCTAAGTTGAATAATCTAACTGAGTCTAAGGAAAGGCCTTCACAACAGTTTAAATGCCTCCCTGGTCCCATATACCCGTGATGTAGCAAAAAATGGCAGAATCGCTCCAAAATTTTGGAGAAAATTAATGAAGCTGCATTGAAAATATAGCAGTTAAATTATTCATAACAAACCAAGAATTCGAGTCTATTAATTTAATATAGAAGTATAGATGATTTGAACTCAGACAAGTTCATCAATTACTGTTTATGAAATACTGTACATAGTTGATATCTTTTTCATTCTAACTATGTTGTCAGTAGAGAGAGCACGATGAAGTCTAAAAGAAGTTTCACACACAAATTCATCCGATAACAAATGGTCTCAAAATAACAATTTCGGTGGATTTTGACATTAATACAAATTTCTGTATTGTATTGAAAACCGAAAGCATAAATTAGAACACTTACTGTGGGTCATCAAACTTTTCCTGTTCTCATGAATAAACCATTCCTTTTTTTGGATAGGATTATTTTCACTTAATTTTCAAAACACACACACACACACACACACCCACCCACCCATATATATATATATATATATATATATATATATATATATATATATATATAGATATAGATATAGCAGTTTTTTATATCTTTAAATGAATAAGAAGAAAATAATAACAAGAAAACAAAACGGTTGGAAGTTTACCACAACAACGATAAAATCATGAAAAACAGCAGACATTTCGACACTAATGCTTATGTGAGCCTTTGGGTAAGTTTATCCAAAATTATAAACTAGGCTCTCATTTTAAGAATTTTAGAATTTTAGAATATATACAAATTGATAAAAATAATAATAATGATAGTTTAAAGGGACTTGGACACGATTTAACTTAAAATTTTCAAATTTTATTTTTCAAGTTTCAAAGTTTATATTGATAAATATGGAAGTTTATAATGCTATGTCAAAATTTCAAAGTCAAATATCAAGTTATAAGCAAGATAGAGAGTTCATAATTCTTTGTTTTGTAATTGCGTAGGTTTCAATCAAATGTATCTTTCTTTTGTTTATAATAGTATTTATGAAGATACTGAACAAGTTTAAAATGTTTTTTACATGTCATTTTGTCTAAGAAATGGTAATTCTCTACATGACATTTTTTGTAAACAACTATAAGACTCGAGCTTTGTTAACATAACAATCAATTTTTACCTCTGTATCTCGCTTGTATCTTGACTTTAACAATCAATATTTTGGTCAATCATTTAAAATGCACCAGTAAACCATTTTATTCACAAAAAATAAAACTAAAATTTTTGATCTCAAATCGTGTCCAAGTCCCTTTAAGCCAACAAGTTATTCCAGTTAATGTTTGTAAATCTCGGTATGTGTTTAAAACAATGAAAGTGTTCTTGTGTTCTTTAGACAAAATGATTTCTATCAATGTGTTTAAGCAGTGAGGGACTTTAAAAGTGATGGTACCTCTTCCAGACCAAATTGCACTGGCCATGGGACTGGCTGCCACCACTCCACATGTCAGGTTCAAAGTGGCTCCCTTATCTACATAACACTTCATTGTGTCCTTATCTGTGACGTATAAGTACTTTCCCCTGACTTCTAGCTCTGGAGCAACTGAAACGAGATCTCAAATATATCTAATTGTTATTATAGCATATACACAAATATACCTTGATTCGATGCCATCCTGCACATTAATTTTACCTGTATATTTATATGCTTGTTTAAATATCAATGCATTTTTTATGTTGCTTGTATTGTATTTACATAAAAATGATCCTGTACATCAATACACAATCATGCATTGATTAAGATACTGGTGGATAACTATCATTTGAAACAAATTTAACGCAGTTATACCTGCTGAATTATTTAACATAACATATCCTGAGTTTTTATTCCTTACTCAGCAAACAAACTTACAATTGACCTGTAACTGCTTAGATTTAGTGACTCTTTTATTCTTGTATCCTGTGGCTACACAACTGACATTAGACCCAGAGTAATCTCGAGTGTAGGTAAACTTCCACCATTGCTCGGTTTTGAAGTTACCCTAAAAAATCATGAAATACAATAGTAAACAAAAACATTAATGAAATAGTAAATCATTTTTTCACGTGTAGTAAAGAAACATAACTAAAGACCCATTGGCCATATCGCTCACCTGAGCAATGATAGTCGTTATAAAATCAGCTTTATGGAGTCATTTACACAATATCTGGACTATGTAGTGGAGAAGATCCTTTATAAAAAAAAAAGATTTTAATATTTTTTTCTAGATATTCCTACTTAAATTATTGTAACAGGGAGATTTCATATTCATATCCTACATTGAGCATTGCAGTTTTCAAGAATATCTTAAACAACTGTTTAAATATATATGTAAACATCCATCAAACTTTAAATCTTTTATTGGGTTCATAAAATGTCTAATAATTCAGAATCAACAATATGCCAGAATACTTGCATAAACGTACATGCAATACCATATCTAATAACATTTTAATTTTTTCAGATTTTTTTTTTCACATGTAAAATTTCACCCTCAAATGTTGCCCCACCCTACTCCCGAAATATCATAACTTGAATCTACACTATTTTAGGTCGACTTCACACAAGTTACAACCTCTAGATCTCTGGCCAATTGGTTTTAAGGATGACGTTTACTCAGAATGAAAAAAAAATCCACTGATGATAATGAAAAACCCATCAATTGTATGTTATAGACCTTTGATTGTAGTGTTATTTTTCACTTTAAAAATATAGGTCAATGACCTACTTTTCGAGTTAATGGCCATTGAATATTTTTTTTAAAAATCACGAAAAATCCCATAAAATAAAAACCATCAATTGTATGTTATAGACCTTTGATTGCAGTGTTATTTTTCACTTTAAAAAATATAAATCAATAACTGACTTATCGAGTTAATGGCCATTGAATATTTTTTGAAAAATCACGAAAAATCCCATGAAATTTTGCACTACGATTGGATTTTTCTTCATTGTAAAAATATTACAAATAATAAATAAAAACACTTTTAAAAATTTAATACAAATAATGAATGTTAGTGGCACTATATAGGTATAAAGCATTAAGATTTAAGCAACAATTTTTAAAAATATTCCAATCCGAATTTCCTCTACCAGTTTTCGAATCCCTACCCATTTTTGATCCAATTTTACAGAAATTTAATGATAATAATACATAAACATTTATAGTATTGAACTACGTATATTTACCTTATTCTGTTGGCATTAAGTTTATATGAGGTCAATGATCAAAATTTTGAGATATGGTGTCTTTTATTATTTTTAAGCATTTTTCAATATATTTGCAATTCGTGCCATACGATTATTTTAATGAAAAAGTAAGGAAAAACCAACAGAAAATATACAAAATTATATAGACTAAATATAAAAATGTTTTAGCGGAAAACAAAATCTGCAAAATTTAGTCCGAAATCCCTCTGTTTGGTCAAAAGTCTATTTTCTGGGGATCATGCTTTGAAGAAAATTAAGTCTACACTATCTAAGAATGCTTCTACGCAAAGGACTATGTGCGGTATGGTCAAATATCTGCCCCCGATTTCAACCAATTTTTAAATAGTATCGTATGAAAATGAAATCTTCACAAATCATTGTAAAGAGGATGCCTATAACTTTAATCTTGATTTTAGTCATCATCGCTCACTCGCTGTTTATCTATGACGTCACATAAATGACCTAATTCCCGCAAATTTGCAAACAAATGAAGATAGTCTCATTTTTGCTCTATATTTTGCATTCGGAAGTATAGAGCGCAGGTCTGCTCAAGTGCGATTTTAACATATGTTTTTCTTCAGATAGTTATACATATTATACTTAAAAATGGTACTTGAGCAAGCCTGCGCTCGATGTTTCCCAGTCGAAAAACCCTCGGAAAACACCCATATTTTGCTACAAAACATCAATTTATCTAAATAATGCAATATTCATGACGTCATTTCTACATTATGACGTCACTGTGGTGATAACCTTTTACACCTTTATTTCCAATATGATTTTAACTATCTTTCACCTTATTTTTAAAGCTCTTTCTAAAACTTTGATTTTGGGGGGCAAAAATTGCATAAAACCGCACTTAGTCCTTTCAGCTACTATGACAATTGATTTTTGAGAAGAAGATTTTTAAAAGATACCAATAAATGTTCAATAACTTTCTAGTAAACGTGACCCTTTTATTTTAACAACCGTGAATCCCCTCTACCGAATGATGATATGTGTCAAGTTTTATAGAAATCGGCACAGTGGTTGTTTAGAAGAAGTCAAAAATTTAAAGGTTTACAGATAGACAGATAGACAGACAGACAGACGGACAGACAGACAGACAGACAGACGGACAGACAGCCACACAAATGAGCGGATGCCAGACAAAAAGTGACCAGAAAAGATCACTTAAGCTCAACATGTAATTAATTTCAAATGTTGTTTATAATCATGTATTAATAGGTAAGCATGCGTGTGTATACATGTAAGACTTAGTATATATGAGTGGTCAAAATTGTGTGATCAAATAAACTTCGAGATAAGTGGTCAGAGTTAAGAATTAGTAAAACCCTGAAGTGGAGCGACACTCTTTGTTCGCTCACTGAGAATAAGTTTATTACGGATAAGACATACATGTAAAAAACCATCAAGCTCAAATGATGTATGTAAGTGTAAAATAATTTATGCGTAGAAGAAAACGAAACTCTAGCAATAACGTTTTAGCCGAAATAAATAGTTTTATTTGTTGTTTATACGATCAGCACATTTCTTGTTTGACACGTTCGTTCAAACGTAGTAGAACTGAACTATCAAGTTAGGCAAATCCAACTGAATGTTACATTCTTCATTCAAAGAATCTGGGGGAATAAGCCGAGGCAAAAAAAACAAATAGATTCATTAAAAAAAATAATATTTTATTTCTAGCAAATTTCACTTTCGTTACAATTATTAAACATATGTGATCATATCCATTCAGTGCTGCCATAACCCACAAAAAGTAACTTCACATTTAATTGATATTAAGACAACAAAATAGTTATATGCTAATTTGGCAACAAAATGATATAGAAATCGGATGTTTAAATTATATTTTTTCATAGAGTTGGTCATCGTACCATTTTTTAAAGAACGAATATTATTAATACATATTAAAGTCTATCTTTTTCAACTTTCCAAAAAATGGTAATTTTTAAGCTTTGTCTTTAAATGAGTAAGTCCAGTCGTTTGCGTGAAACTCATAACAATAGAATCAGCTATATTATAGCATCTAAGCAAGCGAATCGGTGGTGTAGTGGTAAGCGAGGAGTTCTTTAAACAAATGTAACTGTTAAAGTGGGTGTTCGAATCGTAAGCGTTATGGTTTTTTTGTGTTTATCTTTTTGTTTACATTGTTAGAATGTAATTTTCTTTTTTTACTTAATAATATACATTGTTAAAATGTAATTTTCCTTTTTTTTCATAATAATAAAAATTTGCTTATAATAACTTGAAATTATTTGATATGCGTTTTCTACTACTTTTATAAAATATAAAATGTATTGTTATTCTCTTTGAGATTGCACGATTTCATATTGTAAACAAATGATTATTGTGCATGCAAGAAACAATTAAATGGCAAGATAAAACGTTCCATCTTTTAATCCTTGAGAGTCTTGTTAACACAACAAGGACATACGCTGGACAAAAGCATGTAATTGTGCACAAAATGCAGAATACAAGCTAAGTCAAATGTACAGTATGCGCTTAAAGAAAATTCAACGATTAACTAGGCATGTATTTCACTTCCAGTTGTATCGGCAGGAAAATCACATTACAAATGCGTGTTTTGTTGTGAAAGAAAAAGCATAGTTCAACCAAAAGACACAAAGACCACTAGGACCAATGACCAACAGAAAGTTTGACCAGTGACTTATAACAAGCCCCCTTGTTATACGTTACTGGTTTGACTATCGCTGTCTTCCGTGTGGTATATATCCGGGGGGGGGGGGCTAAGGGGGAGTTAGCCCCTCCCCCCACTTTTTTGCAAATTTATACATAGCAAAGACCTTTTTTAGCTTGTCAAGATTTTTTATAAGTCTAGCCCCCCCCCCACTTTCAATTTGCTTCCGATGCCACTGTATATTTTTTTGGAAAATACTTGTTTTGAATACCTACAAAAGGAGTTAACTAATTTCTTTCTGTCTCCGAAGCGGAAAAATCGACTCCCCCATACTCTTTGTCGACTCCCCTGCGTTAGGGGTTGTATACGTCTATACGATGACTGAGGTAAATTAGTAAATAAAATATTGTTAGAAAGTAAGCAAAATTTTTGTATTTTAACTCTTTAAATGAGTATGTGATTGTCATTCTAAATTTGCCAGTTTAAAGTATATGTAAATACTACAAAACTTAAGCGCATTTACGCCTTTCAAATGTCGATTGCCCCTTTTTCGCATTTTAGGACATTTTCATTTGGACAATACTGTCCACCGTTTAAATGCCCAGTTAACTCGTACGTTTATTACTTCTTATAAGACGTATGAGAGGGTCGTGGGCATTTGCAACGGCTTATTCTCCCAGATTCTTTTTATCTTCAACAAAAGAATATAGAAATAAAACAACGTTCTGTATACCGCATTTATATATGTTGTTTTAAAAGTCAGGCTTACATTAGTATTGGTGACAACAGCTTTAGAGTCAGGAGTGAATTCCGTGGAGCCGTTGTACCAAGTGAGGTTGACTGCAGGATAAGATTCGCTCACTGCACATTTCCAGTTGCCAGAAAACCCTTCCCGTCCAGTCTCACTGCCCCAGAGTGTCATTTTATTATCGTCTGGACCATCTAGATGAAAAAAACTCAAATTGACCGACATATTGAGTTTCTTAGCTCGGCTGTCCCTATTTCATATTCAAAACGCTAATATAATACATGAACGCAACCATGACCGCTACATACAGTTCAGAGTTGTTGTTTTACAATGAAACGTACGACAAAGCCGTACATATTTTCAGTTAATGGAATTATCTTAAATATCCAATAAACGAAATTCAAATAAATCCACTGATACACAACATTTCTGATTTGTTCATAATTTCAATCTCATATAATAATCTTCAATGACTAAATTTTTTATGAAACTCTTCATTGACAATAATTCCAGTTTATTCAATTTTATTTTTAAAAGCATACTATTAGATTGTAATATTAATTTTTCTGCAAATAACAATTGTACACCAATTTAATCGTCAGCTGTAAGTTACAATTATTAAATAATGCATAGAATTGCGACTCACAATAAACGGTCAATCTTTTCCCGGCGCTAGCATAACCCAAATTACCGAAGCACGACAAAATCTGGTAATTGAATCGTCGATCAACGAGGACATTTGATACTTTGAAAATAGTCGTGTAATTCTGTGTACTGTTATCATACTCAATTACTGGATTCAAGGTAGCGTTCATGAAAGCACCAGATATGTCACGGTTAAAAACGAAAAAGAAATAGGTGAGCGAGGTGTTCGGTGTTGTTGATCCAATCCAAGTACAGGTAAAGTTAACCGTATCGCCTTCCTCTAACTCCCCAAAATCATTAATGGTCACAATGAATGATGCACCAACTATTGTAAAAAACAAAAAATAAAAAATACATCGTACGTAGAAAGAATAACGTGTAAGTGTTAAATCCTCAGTCAAAATGGCATGAGTTGGCAACTGTTCAAACAATGTTTCTGGCATTTGGGGAACATGCATTTAATTTTATTATATCAAATGAATTTCAAAATTTGTCTTTTAAGTGACAAGTTTATAAAAATTACAAAACGAAGGTTAATACAAACAACCAATATTGATAGCAATAGCTCACAGAAGTTCTTAAAAAGAACGGGGCATCTTAAAACCAGCCTCATCTCTGTGAGTTTAAATTCCGATAAGTATTTTTGTTCACTCTTAAGTCACTTTGCTGGAGTAGTCAGAAAAGCTATCTAGAGCCAACATGCATGCTCAGGTTTTAAGTCCAAACCTTTTATTTGCACAGCTAACACCAAAGAAATCACCACCAAGAATCTCATTTTGGAATTTGGTTCCAAAGACCTGATTTATTCTTCTACTAAAGGTGCGAATCTTTCTTGGCTTTTGACTTTAGTTTAAACTAAAAGAAAAGAGTATTAATTTAAATGCAGGTTGTTTACATTTACAATACAATTTTATATGCCAAATTTTACTATAGAATACATGTTACAAACGCTTAACAATGAGAATTATCATCAATATTAAATCAAGATGATTTGTCTCAAAAGGCGAATAGTTACATTTTCCAATTCATTTTCTATGAGACAAAACTCCAAATCGATTTTTATAATGTATAGTCCAATATATGTCATCAATGACAATTTTGATGTCTAATTGGATGTTATACTGAAACATATCTATACTACTATATTAAAATAAAAGACTCGAATTTTTGGGCTTCAATACCGAGAAATCGGAAGAGTACTGCCTTTTGTTTTATATATTTTTAACATCATTGGTACTTGGAGATTACCAATTTGGTTTTTTTTCTATCAGGCTTCGCTAATTAATAATCAACGAAAATTCCTTTAAAAATCCGGAAATATTCTGAATTTTTTCGGATTTTACAATCTTGCGCATGCGCATTACATTCACGCTAAATCGCCGGATGCTCTATAGTTTATGTTTCCACAAAATCATATTTGCATGGATAAACTCAAAAACGATAATACAAAAACGTGTAAATTTTCATTTAAAAATTGCTATATATTCTGTTCATCAAAGGAAATACGGGAGATAACTTTAACTCAGTGCGTCTAATATGAAAAATTTCCAGAGTTCTGAATGTCAAAATGGTGTGCAAATTTGATGTATCTATTTCGTAATTAAAAATGATCGACATAATATGCAATGTCAACCCGTGCACGCACGGGTCAAAGTCAAGTATAATTATAACTAAGAAAGAATAATTCTTTGATTGTTATGATGAGATCAAATACGGTCAGGGGTGATCAACTCTATCATAAAGACATTCAAAGTGGTATCGGAATATCAATTTCTCTAGAACTAACTTCTGGAAGACATTGCCTATAAACGATAACCTGTATGTTAATTGTTTTGTCTCAACAACGTTCATTAATGTGTAAACTTTTAACGGATTAAGATGTACTGTCCCAGAGAACTTTATAACGTTGCTGTTTATTTATCAACTCTAAGAATTTTTTTTATAAAAAATATAGATTTGAACTTTTTGGAATGCACCTTACATGTAAATGGTGCAAAAGTGCCAACTATTCCCCAGAATTTTTTTCATGTTCTAGCTGTTTTATAACCCTTTTATAAACCAAGAAAAAATTGATTGTTGCATATTGCAAATGAACACTGTTTTTTTGTTTTGTTTTTTGTTTTGTTTTTTTCGGGGGGGGGGGGTATTTAGTTTAAGAATGTGTATTCCAGTGCTCATTTGCAATATGCGGCGGCTATCAATTTACTCTTAGTTTAAAAATTTTTTAATTCTTTTTAAAGTGATAGATATGATTTACCTTTGATTAAAACAGCGTTGATCAATTCCTAGGAGTATATATGTACATCCAAAATTTAAAAAAGAACAAAAAAGTATGAATGTTATATCCGCGTACTTAACATAAACAATCCATTACATGTACAGGTAGGCGAAGGCTAAGTGCATTACGGAACAAGATCGTTTAAGAGTCTGGGCACTGCATAAGATGTTCATGCACTCTCTCTGTATATACTCCTAGAAAAGATCCTTCCGGAAATGACTTGATCCTATATAATACACGCATCAAATAGTTCCTTATTTCTACATATCCGTGGTTTTACACTCTCTTATCTTAAATATCTGCCTGTATAATTAGTACAGCACAGAGTTAGTTTGAAAATTATTTATTATATATATTTAGTAAAACTTATTTTGAGGTGTGGTACTAATGTAAGTACTGTGGTTAGAAAATTTAGGAAAAAACGTGCTATATGTATAATCTGATTTTTGTATCTGCCTCTTTTTTTAAACATTCATATCAGTGTTAGCGTTTGTAACATTCATTTTAGGTCTAAAACAGGAATTTTCAAAATGTATACAAAACCATGATAACAAAGAACCATGAGCTCTGTATCTCGCTTACAACTCGACGACTGACACTCAACTGTTGGTTGACTATTAGAAATATCTTTCGGAAGAATGGTACACATTAAAAACGAAAATAAAAACAAATTCAACCAAAACCGTGACCATGCATATGCCCCTTCAACATGTTAATTAGTTCGCTTCGGGACTATGAAAACTTTGTTGAAAAAAAACTTTTTTATTGACGAATAGATATATGATTTAATGATTATATTCGATTAGATCATATCATATTGGTTATGTAAATCTGAACGTTTCATTTTATCTTACAATAATAAATACGCTCAAAACGCGTGATGACGTTTATATTTGTGCTCATGGCGCATGAATTAGCAAAGGAAAATGAACGTCGCAGATTTCCAATGCAAATATAAGGGGAAATATACACCCAGTGTAAATATTCATAGGCATCCAAAAGTTGGAGTTCTATTCGCTTTTCACTATCACTATTCGAATAGCGAATAGTTCTGAGTGCCATATTCATATACAATAACCTAAAGTGAAGACATTTTGTTTCGAAAGATTACACATACATGCACATCCTTGTGAATTCTGACTCTATATCCTTACGAAATGTAGTCTCTTAATGCACCCCCCCCCCCAAAAAAAAACAAAAAAACAAAAAACCAAACAAACGAAAAAAACCACACACACACAAAGTGGCATGCCTAGGCAAAAATATAGAAATTTAATCGAGAGTAATAATTATCCGACAACCCCTCCTCTCTGTGTCGGCGTAATTCTCTTTAACAATGTGACAAATGAAAAATGCGAACATACCTAAATATTCTTATAAAAAATGTTTTTCATAGTGTATGCACAATATAATACAAATACACAATAACCACTGCATTTTAAGGTTCACATTCCTCAATATCTGTGATTGACAGTTGTTTTCCGTAAATAAAGGACAGTGAGATCTCGCTGACATTAGAGATGCGTCTGGTTGCTACGGAATTCCGGCGGCTCCACCCACCATTAGAAAAAGGATTCTGACATGCCTCCTTAATAGACTTTTTCTGCAACAACATTTCGGCGTACACTTTGTCTTGTGGGTCCCGACTTTTTTTTACCATCTCTTCCAAGTAATCCCGGTCATAGTCAATGCTATACTCTGTGATTGATAAAAAAAAATATTCATTCTGTGAATGGTCTTTTGTAAAATTTGAGTTTATTGGGTAGCAGAAAATACAAAATGTACAGCATGACTCTATACTAGACTAAGTATTTAATTCAGGGTAATCGTGTGTATGCGTTGCGTTTCATTGTAAACTTTTAACTCCATAACCTTCGTTCTTTAGTGGACATCACAAACGTTTCTTTCAACATGTTCTTAACAATATACATAACTGTCATGTACTTTATCAAACAAAAGAGTATTTGAAAAATGAGATACACAAGATACACATAGTGGGGATGAAGAAATATATACATATAATGTTTTCTTCATGAATTCATAATGAAGTGTATACTAAATTGTTTGTTCTTCAAAAATGTAGTAGGAATCGGATTTTTGAAAAGCAACTTGCAAACTTTTTTAGCATTATACTTACTAGTGCTCAATTTATTTTTTATTGTATGCCTGATATAAACATTAACTTGCATATCTCAGTGACACTTTTTATGTCGCATGACTTTTCAAGAAAGTAAAAACCACATGCATATATCACAGAAGTATTAACTGACCGAATTTTTGAAGTAGTTTGATTGCCTCAGCTTTGATGATGGAGTTGGTTTTGAAAATGGTTTTGAGGATGGTGAAGCCATGGTTGTCCCTGACGTTCGTCTTACAGCCATTCTTCAGCAGGAGCTCCATACAATTCAGACTGCTCTCCAAAACTGCTATAAATAGAATTGTTCTTCCCTTAGCTCCGGACGCATCGACGTCTGCACCTGATAATATATATACTAGTATATAGAAACAGGGCCATATACTTGTTAAATATGTATACATTAACATATACACTAAGTTTAATTTACAACAGTTTTAAATTCTTTATCATTAGAATAGATCTCGTTTTTAACAAAATTACTCATTTTTAAAGAATTGCTAATTAATTGAAAAAAGAAATCTTCATGCATTTGTGTTCTCCCTATTTTTCTTACGATTTCTTCAGAGATTGCTATCTAATGATTTGCAGATCTGGGCAAAATAACGAATTTAAATAAATGATAAAACTTCGCTGTGACGAAACTCTAATTTCATTGTGAATATGCTTTTTGAAAATTCTTGTTCTTGGTTTATTATGGCTGAGGGATTGTGGCTAAATCGTTTGGATTTTTGTTCTACTTTCAAACGAGAGAAATAGATTTTGCTTCATTTTGAACTTACTCTGTATAAGTTAACGTGCACGTGGGGTTTCATAATAAACAATACATGTGTTTTTAACATGTCAATCTGCCAAATGTGAAGCAAATTCAGCATGATATTTAATTATTACTACATGAACCACTAAGGACCACAAATTCCCTAACATAATTAAAACTAAAGGATTTAAAAATTTAAAGTTATTGTGGATGAGGAAACATGTACACTCCAAAATACATAAATTTTCAAAATTAAAACTAAAGGATTTAAAAATTAAAAGTTATTGTGGATGAGGAAACATGTACACTCCAAAATACATAAATTTTCAAAATTTGCTTAATACTAGACCAAAAATTGCATTTTGAAATTTCATAGAAAGGTAAAAATTGTATATACATGTAATTCCCAGCTGGTTTCGAACTCATGACTTGCAGATCAATATTTCACGACTCAAATTACTCTGTTATACATAATAGATATTGTGAAATATATAATTAATTAGACAGTTGCAGTCAATTCCATCGTCTATTAAAAAAAATACGGCTTAGCATTGAGTTGTGACATACTACATGAACTGAATTACATGTACCTGCAGTGATAAGCGATTCTGCTATCTCTTCATAGTCATGGTACACAGCAGTCATTAAAGGTGTGTATCCTTGCGGGTTTTTCAATTCCAATTTGCACAATCCTGTTTTTAAAATAAAGAAAAGTGACTTTAATGTGTCTGAATGAGATTTAACTCATCTGAAGTAAAGGCTGAAGTGGGGTTTTCTTTTCTGTTCGACCGGTTAACTGTTCACATTTTCGTGTTTGCCCAAACTTGAACCACTGTGCCAACATCAACACAACTTGACAGAAAATATCCCTGGATGAAGGGATCTGAAGTGATGAAGTCTAGATCTGTTACATGTAAAATAAATGATCCGATCCCCCTTCATGAGGATGATCCCCCTTTAAAGTGAGATACATGAACATATTATTAGGAAATAATAAACCAGGAGAATTGTCTTTAAAATTGAAACCCAGAAAGCTGATATGATCTCAAACCTTTTACATTAAAGCTTCCTTATATAGAAAAAGAGAATGAAAGAAAGAGAAAAAGGGTACCTGTGTTCACGAGTTGTTTAACTATTTGTAAATAACCCCGTTCCACAGCCTCATGAAGAGGCGTGTTTCCATTTTTATCCGCGATATTCACATCCGGTTTGGGATCACACTCAAGCATTATTTGTACCAGTTCCGGATTTTCAAGATACACAGCAAGTCCCAACGGAGACCGGAAGTTGCCTGTTCTTTTGCTGAGACTGGCATGTCCGTTGGCTTTGATGAATTGTCGCAAACCCTCAGCATTGCCTGTAGAGACAATGGTCCATATACTGACTTCGTCCTTGTCTTTGGCCTTTGATCCCTTTGAGAAATCAGGGATCTGCAATGCCACACTTTTCCGACGAGTGTTCATGATAGATGAGAGAAAAATGCATAGATTTCATTTTGTTGTCCCCGATTTAAGTCTTCTTGGAATTGACATTTCTCCATAAATCTTCTATTCAAATATTTTTGATACAAAATCGGAAAACTGTAATTAACATAAACGTTATATTAATCAAATTGGTTGCGTTTCAAAGCAGAGAGAGAGAGAGAGAGAGAGAGAGAGAGAGAGAGAGAGAGAGAGAGAGAGAGAGAGAGAGAGAGAGAGAGAGAGATTGTTACCTGAATGCTAATCAAATATAATCTCACATTAACATCAATTATACTAAATTATGCATTTTATATTATTTACTGCATGACCTCTGGTAAGTTCCAAATAACCACACGGAGTGGTTTCCAATTCATGTAATAGGATTGGAATAAGAGGATTATTTAAAGCACTAGCGATTCATTATTAAAACAACAACATGAATGACAAAGAAAGTGGGAATGCTACTAAATTTAAAAAGAAGAAAAAACAATTGAAATGACTAAGGTAACTATGTTTAATTGATTGTTTTTGTTTTTTATACCAATTAATTGAATTAAAATCTTAAAGTCTGAAAACTTGGTAATGTTTTTCTTATTATAATTATAAATTATAATACAATTCAAACACAGCTACATGTATATTTCAACATAAGCATATTTCGGATGCGTTCTAAAAAATGAATTATGTTTATACCTGTACATGTAAGAAGAGGGAAGAAATGCGATTCTTGGATCCGCTCCAAACCGAATATTTTGATGTACAAGTGCTCTTAACCCAATTTTAAAATAAATCGTGTATGCCGATCTCGATTTATTATTATTTTTCGAAGCTGAACAGAACCAGCCACATTGAACCAACCAAGACATTAAAGGACGCCTCAGGGCCATACATTTTGGTAACTGTCAAAGAAAATAAGAAGACCATATGTTATACGAAGAGAAAAAATATCTTTTCGTCAGTACATGGTAATCGGAAGTTCAACATGTGGGACGTACATGTACATGCTGCACATCACCTGGTCACTCCGGGTGCCGTATGGATTTTGGATTTAATTTTAATTGATCTCTTTGAAAATTCTGAATAATTAAACTGTGTGAACATTATCCCTTTCAAATGTCATAACTGCGCTTAATATTCTCAAGTAGTCTAATTAAAATTAGCCTCTACGATTTATTGTAACAAATGATAAAACGTTTGGTCTATTTTACATGCAGTTTGACTGTATTCTCAAGAAATATGACACTGACTGTTAGATATATTTTATTCAGTCTTTTTTCCTAATGGAAACTTTACATAAAGATTATATGTTGATTATATGACTATATAACACCTAGAACTTATCAGCTAGCCTGTACTTTTTGAATTGTATTTTTCAAATTAAAACTTGTAATTAATGAAGGTCATCATATTTATGTGCGACTATAATACGCATGCTTAAATTTGAACGCAAAATGAGAAGCCCCCCCCCCCTCCCCCTCTTACTAAACCGTCCGATGGATATGCTATTTTCAACAGCTGAAAGCTGTGTAACGGAAAGAAAACCCGTGAGTTCCGACGGTTGAAAGCAGTGTAACGGATCCATGGGTTCAGAAGAGAGTATAAAAAGTTAAACAATAAGGATCTTTTTTGCAGGTTCTGGAACATGCAGTTTGAAATAACGAAAACCTGGGATAGTAGAAACCTTGATCATCCACCTGTCCAGCTGTCTATCAAAGCAGCCAAAGATGGACTTGAAATCATAGTTAAAGCCCCCTTTTTCAACGACCCAGGAAATCCCGGAGGAGAGTCTGGTCAACCATTTCAAAATCTGTGGGACTATGAAGGTAAAGCTTGCACATTTCAGCGATGAAGGAACCACCCGTGGCAGTTTTTAACACAGTATACTACTACATGTATTAGAATTAGCCTTATATGAAATCTGCTTTCAGGAAATGGTTAAGGCTTTTTTTATCCAATTGTCCGTTTACGATTTCATTGATACCGAGTTTTGAAGATTCATATAATTACTTTAACTCATGCTTATAAAAGACGCATAAGAAACATTTTTCTTTAATATTCAGACATATATATGTAATAATGTACATGAACGTTTCAGTGGTTGAGGCATTTTTTCTAAATGACGACAATCAGTATTTGGAGGTTGAGCTCTGTCCGTGAGTATTTACTATTCTACTTTGTGTCCCATACATGTACATGTAGTAAAACGTGTTTTTATATGTCAACATACATTTGCACTCTGTTCAAGCCATATTAATTCTTTACACTGCACTTTCATGATGTTAGGCACGTAGCAACAAGGGGGGGGGGAATATAAGGTCATGCAGACCCATCCGCTTTTCAAAAAAAAGTACCAATACCCTTTTATAGGCTTATTTTAAAGAAGAAAATAAAAACGTACGTGTACAATTCAATTGGATCCTCAACTTTGGCCCCTCCACTTTAAAAAAAAAACCCGATGCTACGTGCCCGCATGAAGAGTTTCATGTATGAGTTTATTACAATATATCAGATTCCATCATTTATTAGACATGGCCAGCACATTGTATTGCTATTGAAGGGCTACAGGCAACCCTTTGCTGTAAGTACACATACACATATAAAACGAGAAATATCAGCTTGAATATTTTCAGTCTTATTAAGATTAGATACTAATTTAAAATATCCTCTCACGCACGATCGTTACAATTGTTTAGCGTACATATCGTAGAAGAGCGGATTTACAAATATCATTTTTATTAGATTGCAATATTTTTGACATTTAACCAAAATATGTTCTCAATTGATCTTTGCTTTTCTGACAACAGGACTTGCTGCCTTTGAAATACACCTCATCCATAGGCGGGGACACATGGGAAGGAACTGCTACGATTCCTTTGTCATATTTTCCGCCTAATGTTTCTAAGTTTAATGCTTACGCAATACATGGTTCAGGATCTTTAAGAACGTACGAGGCTCTATATCCAGCGCCAGATGGCAGCCACACCGATCCCGACTTGTAAGTCGCTGACATTTAACACAAGTACAAATCCTATTTGTTAATTCACGTACATATATATACACGTATCTAATTATATAAGTTCTGTTGCAGGTTTCTATGTCCTTTTTTAAAACTATTTTCTGTTCAAACACACTTGACCTATATTTGATTAAACCACGGTCCGAAATCAAAATTGAATACAAATCTTTTACTATCAAACTTATTGTCACCTTCTTACATGTACGGCATAATCCTGTTATTAACTTCGCGAAGTAAATTAGTTTGATTGTTGACGTTAACGTCAAATCTATCTGCATACTTGTGTACTCTGTTTCCTCTTTCACTCTTTCTCTGTCTAATATCCACTCGACCCAACATGACTTTTTAAGACTCCTGTCATTTTCGGCCCGTACAACTAGTATCCATTTATTCCGAAATAACAATTAAACTTGTAGCCATTTATTCCGTAAACAGGAGTATATAGACCTAGATAGTTTCATAAATGTAGCTTTTCATTTAAAAGCGAAGTGAATAACAGGAGTAAATACCGACGCAAACCCTTGGAACTTATTATTCGCTTCGCGAAGCTAATAACAGGAGTATATATATACAGAGGCGAAGCAAATAACAGGAGTATATACCGAGACATTTCATTCTAATTAGCTCTCAATGAGGAAGATTTCACCGGGAAAAGGGTTTCTTTGGGGGAGAGATATATAAAAAATGGGGCTTGGTATTTTTTGGGGAAGTTTACATTATAAAACAGTTTCATAAATATAGCTTTTCATATAAAAGCGAAGCGAATTAACAGGAGTAAATACCGACGCAAACCCTTGGAACTTATTTGCTTCGCGAAGCTAATAACAGGAGTATATATATACAGCAATCTAATTAAAATTGATGTTAGATCCGCTCGCTTACTCGCTACACAAAAAAAAACCCAGTTATAAAACAGTTTCATAAATATAACTTTTCATTTAAAAGCGAAGCAAATAACAGGAGTTAATGCTTGACAATTTCCGTAACCGGATATTGTTATAGGTGACGGAGAAATAAAGGGAATATCATCTTTTAAAATCATGTATTTCATACTTAGTGAAGGATTACGAACATACTTCGATACTATAATAATAACGTGTTAGCCTAAAAGTCGATTATAGAAATTCTTGATCCAAGCGGAAATTTTATAAGAGAGGATAACTCTTTCAATACCGATAACTCTAGTTTATTAAAAGCGGAGGCGAATTGAGTTTTATACCATGAATATAATAATTGAAATGAAAAGGTAACATAATCAATTACCTACACTAAAACCACAATAAGAATGAAAATCTTATGGATGTTTTTACGGAATAAATGAATATATGCTTGTTAACACCGAAAATGACAGGAATGGAAATGTGTGCTGAATGTGTATAATTGAAGTAAGAATGTACAATAAATGTCATTGTGAAAACTTCTGACACATTTGACGTTAACGTCAACAACGTCAAACTTATTTACTTCGCGAAGTAAATAACAGGATAATGCCACATGTACATTATATATATATATATTTTGAAAATGATTCCAGATAATGATATCCATATTAATATACTTATTGTGTTCGTAGAATTGTTATGATGTCGTTTGTAAACGACAATGTTACCGGGTGGCGGTAAATACAAAATATCATACAAATATACATCAAACAAACTTTCTATTAATGTACTGTCACCCGGTAAGTAAAGAAGATGGGTGGATAAACAATGTATATTTAACAGTAATAAATTTTTAACTCTTGAATATGTTCAGTGAATATAGTTAGAAAATGTACTTTTGTTAACTTGTACACTGTATTATACTATTATCAAATAGAGTATTATATTTTATTTAAATTATATTCATTTAAAAAAAATCAAATTTGAAATTGTATTTTTCAAATAAATCAAATAGACATTTGCGCTATATCTCCCCCTTCCACCATCTTTTTCAGCAATCAACATATCGCAATATTGATGAAACTGCTGAAAATAGATTTTATTTTATAGTCACAGACTAGAGTATTTCCAAAGGATTGACTTCCGGACTCTCCTTCCGCAAAACTGGGCACCAGATTACCAGTCTAAAGAATGGGAATCCGTCTTAAAATGAACTTTTCCGGATTTGTGCAAATTAGAATGTTCATTTAATGTTGATGTATTCTACATGTGAAATACAAATATCATTAGCTGTTGATAAAAACCTGTAACTCTCCTTGTAATATACACGTATCATACGATCATTTAGTATTGATATTAAAGCTCATTAATGTATATTTAATAATATTTGAATTATCAAACTTTTCAAGATTTATGTCATTTTATTTTCTATTTATTTTTTTTTAAATTACCCTCATTTAGCAACACGTACATTGTTCTGATCTCAAAATCCAATTGAAATAAAAGTTAAATATCCATCAATCTTTGATATAATTTTATTAACATGCTGAACAAGCTGAAATACACAGATGATTGAAAAAAAAATGATTCGATCACAGTTTTTTGTAAGTCAAGGATCCGAATTTCACAAAATTTGAATTTTCACACTTCTGTTTCGGGAAACTTCAAGCTCATAGTAACATTTGATATATGGTTTTGGGAAAGATCCAGCAATTCCGATTCTTCTACATTATATAATACATGTACTGACTGTTCTCAATGATAAAGACCGTCCGCCTTTTTCCCTTCACACGTACATGTAGCATGTGAGTGCCACCAACCTTTTCTTTAAAATTTCCTCTTCTTGTAAAGTTTGCCAGACTTTCAATCGCCGACCACACTGCTGCTGTCGTTGGTGATAATATGAATGGAGATGATTTCTTCATTGATGTCATGCATAGTAGGGGATTCGTAAATCTCCTGTTCATTCTTATCTTTTTTGAGTCTCGAACATTTCCAGCCAATGAGACCTGCTAAAAATAAGACCAGCAGAAATCCTGCGTAAAACATATACAATCCAGAGCAACTCTCGTTCTCCTGCTGGGGCCATCTTGTTACAGTATCACCCTCTGCTGCTGGTAAAGGTGCACAAAGTGCTGTCGTAATAGAAGCTGCTATCTGAAGACACCGCTTCGCCATCTTTGCTGTCTATGAAGCTAACAACAGACGTCGTGACGTCACAGTGGATATTGTGACGTCTTCGGTCTTTGATTCCTACGTCACTTGGTACTGTGTTCTTAGTTGTTTTTTTTAGCGGCGCTAGAACCATTATGATGTCATAACTGATTCGATTAATCTTTTTCCCGTTACAGGGAGATAGCTCACAGATTTTCATTATGACGCAACACCAACTTCTCATGATATCTCAGCTATGACGTCAAAATTTATATGACGGGGTTTTTATTATTTTGCGAGGTTTTGTTATTTCATTGAAAATATAACAGAACATAAGGGTAACCATTCTATCAATTTTCACAAAAAAGAAGTCTGCATAATATGGTTTTGAATAGTGTTTTAGACACTCCAAATTACACATATACTAAGGTGCGTTTTCCTTGAAATCGGTGGACTTGGAAAGGTTTCAAATAAGATGTTTTCTTTAACATAAAAGTAGTCCTAAATAAAGACTTTTGTTCCATTCTATTCTTTTTTAAAATAAGGTATTAGAAATTAAAAAGAAAGAATCTGATTTTTCATCGCGTTTACCAAAAGACTCAGTACACCTTTTCAAACAAAGCTATTGTTGCAAAGCATTATTGAAAAAAAATAGTGTATATCTAGAATTTCATAAACCAGTAGGCTCCTTTCATTTACTATTTATAGATCTTGACCTTAAAGTGTGTTTGTTTATTATAAAAAAGAAATCAGGACCCCAAAACAGATATATCATTTACTACGTATGACCTTACGTTGTATTTTCTTACAATGTAATGTCATATTACTAAATAAGGATGAAAACATAATTATCTAAATCAATTAAGAAAAGTATCACTTTTTGAACCTGCTTTCTTAGATTTTGCTCATTAAAACTTTGCTAGCTTTGAAAAAATAATAACCCCCCGGTGAGGTTTGCATACGACCATCCCTAAAAATCAATGTAACGTCATCTAAGCAGGCTGATTTGTTTTCGACGCAAGTTGATTTTAAGAGGATCATACAAACTAGGCCTCACGATATATTTTAGCCAATGGAACTGCATTACAAAAAATTTAAATTAAGATATATCGACGATAACGTCTGTCTCTGTGATGAATTCGCTGATCCCACGACCTCGTTAACTGAACATCTACAACGGTAACAAAGAGATAAGATCATCCAAATAAATATAGTAAATACATATAGTTATCTTTTTGCACTTACTAGTACAACAACTAAATTTTCTTTCATTATAGAATACTTGGATGTAGTAAAGTATAAGATCGGGCGTCAATTCAACAATTTTTGTGTCGTCTAGATAGAAAATAAAATTAAATTATAGTCTCGTGAAATAAATCAAATTTTGTACACTAGGTCTACAACAGTACATTTACATTTAAATATTTACATACACATGTAGTATTTAATACGTATAGAATGTATATTTAAACAATAAAGTGCTTTTTGGTGATTCATTCGGGATATGAAGGTAGCGACATTGCAGAAAAAAAAAACATAACCCGCGTTAGCGGGTTTTGTAAATTTTTTCTGCAATGATCGTTACCTTCATAACCCGCATGAATCATCAAAGAAAGCATTTTATTGTTTATATTAACATCATAAACAATAAATTGAATTGATTATGAAAAGTTAGTAAAATTCACTAAATTACTGTTAACGTACATAAGTACTTTAGCTAAAAGAAACAGCCAAATCGTCTCCTGTGAGACATTGAGTCTGACATCATCATGATTATTTCGTGCAGTACGTGATTTTTCTTTGGTCGCTGTAAGTTGCGACCAATCAATAAACAGGGCTTGTCAATTTCAGTCCTGTCAGTTTCAGCCGCTCTAGATTTCGACAAATCGATAAACGGGGCGTGTAGATTTCAGTCTAGCTGTTTCTATATAATTATATTTGATTTCCGCTCTTTATTTGTGCCATGTATAGTCAATGAAGAGAACGGTACCATATGTTCATAATGTATATTACAACACAAATGAAACAAAAAACAGGTAATCTTGCTATAGAACTAGTACCGACGAAGGTCTCGTACGATATACTGATTAATTATCTTGTAAAAAATGACAATGATGTATCCTGTTGTTTTGAAAACAGTTGACGTGACATGAAGGAGTCATTACTAGGGGGAAAAGTATAATTCAACACCTTATCTAGTTTTGCTATATAAATTAAAACCGTGGTCATATCGGTAACGGAAATTAATGTGAACGTGAAACACGGCACATGTAAGTAAAATCTTTCAGTCATATCTCATAAAATTGGTCCACTGCTAATGCAGCTAAGATGAACAATAATAACCATCTATAGAGTCTCCACATATATAGTCCCTACGTCAATTAATCTTTCTGAATTGGTTTTGTATAAGTGTCCCACTGCTTGTCGGAAGATTGGCGATAAAACGAAAACAATGATGGCGACCCTTATATCTACTATGTTAAGCCTGGTATTGCTACGGATTAGCGATTCTGTAACGGCACGGACCACTCACATTCCAGGTATCCAACATTTTTTATTTTATTACAAATAATGCTACCTCAACAAAAGCACTTTCGGTATGTTGTAAATGTAATGTACATACATTGTACATATATCTATAGTTCTTCTATCGCGACAAGTTAGTAAATACATCAAGTGTGAAACAATATGCAATGATTTTATGTTAGTAAAACATTACATATAACTAATTTATGTTAATAATTTGCATGTAATGAGATGACTTAAATAACATTTTTTGCATTTCACATCAAGTGTGAAACAATATGCAATGGTTTTATGTTACTAAAACAGTACATATAACTAATTTATATTATAATAATTTGCATGTAATGAGATGACATATCACATTTTTTTGCATTTCTATTAGATTATCTTATGTTGTAGTATCAATTATATCGTCTTGCTTTAGATAATCCCAATATTTATTTCTTAAACTCTTAATAAATAGACATTACGCGATAGCAGTGAAAAAAAGTAGTGAAAATCTAAAAATTTCATATTACATGTAGTTGCCATCACCAAGACGTGGAATGGTTCGAACATTGATCACCGACCTGTTCGATTGGTCTTTGCACAGGCGACTGGTGGAATAGAAATCAGAGTGGACGCCCCCTTTTTCAATGACCCAGGTAATCCTGGGGGTGAACCAGGACAGCCGTTCAATGGTCTGTGGGACTATGAAGGTAACTTTATGTTCTATTGATATCATATCATTCATAGCCATCATCAACATACATGTACAGATAAATTAAGATCATACCATCTCGTACACACAGTAGGTATCAATTCCTTGTAAGCTTTCCATGACAATTGGTCATTTCGAAGAAATGTGGAACTGCTTTGAAGAGACTTGCATGTATTATCGAGTTCATGTTTGAAAACGGTATATTAAATATACATCTGCAGAACTGCAGCTCTAGATCTACGAGAAAATTCGAGTCTTCATACGTCGCCCGTGAAATCAAAATTTCCTATAGAGCTGCAATGATGACCAGCCAAAGATATTCTAAATGTGTGATTTTTTTTATTGCAGTCGTTGAAGCATTCTTTTTGAACGACAATAACCAGTATGTTGAAATAGAACTGTGCCCGTGAGTATTTACAGTAATAAAGGCTACTTAAATATCTGGTAAATTGAAACCACCAAAAAAAAAAAAACAAATTTAGAGACAAGTTAGAAAAAGCAGTACTATTTTATGCAAAGATATAGACAGTTTTGAATTTACGCCATGTGATTTAGATCTTTAATTTTTTTCCAGCCACGGTCAACACCTTGTTTTACTTCTGAAAGGCTATCGAGATATGTTCACAGTAAGTAGTATTATATTTCAGTATCCTACTATTGTGGGTTTTTTTTTTTTAAATTACAAGATAGCTGTACCTGTAGAAGTTCTATGAAAAATAAAATTTGTTTTTTGATTTACCAACGCAGAGTCAACTTCCGTTGAACTTTACATCGTCAATTAACAACGGTAATTGGACAGGATGTGCTTTTGTACCCGCTTCCTATTTCCCACCCAAAGTTACCAAATTTAATGCTTACGCAATACATGGTTCTGGGCCAGGAAGAGTATACGAAGCGCTGTACCCTGCTTCTGCAGAAAAGCACACTGAACCCGATTTGTAAGTACAGAGAGTACTCTAAAAATCACAAAAATCTTATCATATTGTATTTGATAATCATATTAAGTATGCCATCATAATATGATAGTACCTAACACGCAGTTACATGTATATCATTTTCATTTTGCAGTCACAGATTGGAATACTTCCGAACGATTAATTTCCGAACCTTACTTCCTGAAAACTGGGCTTCTACATACAGCTCAGCATTGTGGGATTCTATCGTGCTCGGATAAAATAGAAATGATTTAACCATGTACATTATTTATATATGTGGAAAAAATATCTAGATTAAATTTTAGATCGTTTTCAATTGAATTGAAATGTCTTGTGCTGCATAAGTCACTTTGCGATACATTTCATTTTTTTTAAAAAATCTACATTTGACTTTTATTTACCAGTCTTACTGCTGCTGTAGATTTTGAGAATCTAAGTAATGAGGATTTCTTTGTGATGTAATCCCTGTATCTCATGTTTACGTAAGCTGTTTCAAACCATGCATCGTCAGTAAGATTATTATGCATTACTTAGTTGAATTGTACCAATGAATATACTTGAATATAATTTTAGTTAATTGATATATTATTTTTCAAATTTTTCAAGACAGATGCATTTAATATGATGAAAAATGTCCATGAAATCTGTGTGCAGTAATGTTACATGTATCCATTTTTCAGATATATCAGAATACGCGAGCATATCACTGAATATGCATTTCTTTTCAAATAAACCGACCATGAATAGATCCAGTACCAATCAGGAACCAATCAGTTTGAAACAACTAATAATGAATTTATGAATGAATTAATTAATAGGCTGATTGAAAATGAAATTAGGAAATCAATAGGACTAGAAGCCGCTGAATTGTAGTATTCCTCAATCGAATAACATGATTAACCAGTCTACAGATTTACAAAGTTTAGCATTATATAAATAGTGCCTGTTTGGGAGGGTAACAGTTGAAATTGACACCCCGAGAAAACCATTGTCAACCGACGCGAAGCGGAGGTTGACAATGGTTTTCGAGGGGTGTCAATTTCAACTGTTATCCTCCCAAACAGGCACTATTTATTTTGTTATACTGAATGTCTTTTTTAAAATTTTTAAGAAAATTTTACTGCTTTTATATAGGAATAACGTGAATTCTACAGCGAACCGTACGCGCATAATTTTCGCGCATGTAACATTTTTTAATGTTACCCGTTGCCAAGTGCGTTGCTAACGCTGAGGGTAATAGTAAATATTATTAACTGCGTCTTAACCAATCAGATTTCAGTATTTAACATGAAAGTATAACAAATGGGGTTGTTTTGTCCTTTTTTAACCCTCCTTCTCAAATGCGTGGTATGTATAGTCATAAATAGAAGTATAAAGAAATACGGGCTAAAATTGGTATGAGTAATCTATATGTAAGTTATTTTGAAACAAACGAAAAAATACTAACACAGTCTTATGCCAAAGAACTGGGATTTTTAGAATTATTCATTTAGCACCCCCCCCCCTTCCCCTTTTGCAAAATTCATATTTCTTTAAATCTACATTGTAAAATCACAAAAGATATACATGTCTCGGACCCCCTTGGCACTGTATGTAAGTAAATAAGTGAAAGAATGTGAGGATTCTAATACTACAGTTTGTAGGTTGTATAGAAAAAAAAATTAAAATACGTTAAAAACCGTACCATTTCATCCATAGACTAGAGAAATTGTATAAAACTTGGGAATGGCCACAAGATTAATGCTGATATCAATGTTGTGGTTGTGGTTAAAATGATATTAATCTTAAAGACTTTTCTAGCACAGTGTACACCGGCGATATTGACGAACGATTTCGGAATCTCATATGACGCAAATTTCTTTTGACGAAACACCAACACTTTCAGCTGAAGTTAATTCCTTGTAAAGTTTGTGCGGATGCATTCTTATGTACTCACATTTCTGCAAAGAAACATGATTTGGATACTATAGCTAGGTAATACTTAGTGGAATGCAAGATTGAAGACTGATTCATTTAACATTTGGTCACCTGAATACTAGTAGTATCTTTGTCTAGTGTTTCTTAGTCCTGACCAGTAGTTTATTAATTAACAAATTATGGTAATCCCATGAACTAGTTGCATATAGTTAATATTTTACGATTCATTTTGAACAGTTTTAGGACAAAAACCTTATAATAAAAATGAATAACCTTAAAAAATATACATGTATGAATTTTTAGTATTGTGTATTCGATTTTGTTGTCAAAAATATTCAGCAGGAGTTCCGATGTGCTTTAAGGCCACCATAAATAACGCTAAGCCAGATGTTGCACGTCCATATTGGCATCTAGTCTGTCTTGTAATGAGATATAGGTTAGAATTATACAAAAATATACAGATATATGTCATAGATGAATCAAGATACCTGATGTTGAAAAACCGCACTATTGAAACCAATTTCTCTCAAAAAATTGTATTGTCATTGGTAATTTTTTATACGCACGCCCTTCTGCTATTTATTCATTTCACCTTAAAAAAAAACCCAATCCTTTTAAAGACTGTCAGCGTCATTACCGAAATAAATACTGATAACATTTCCATCAAGGACTCTAATATTTCAGTGGACTGTTGTCAAAAATGTAAATAGGGGCCTAATTTTCTTCCCATGGTAAAAATAAAGTAAAGATTTGTGTTCAGAATTAACGTTTGATAACATTTGATAAATGAGTTACAACACAATGATAGCGTACTTTAACGATTTTCAAGCAAATGGTTTCAAGTTGATAATGCAAAGCTGGTTCCGCTTGGGGGCATTCCGCCTGATGACGAATTTCCACGCAAAATTAATTATTCATACTTCTTTGTTAAAATGGCTCGTTCCCTCTTTAGTACATTGGGAAGAAACAAAAATACTTAAACAATGTTTCGGCTAGTTTATGGGACTTTTATCGTAATTGCATGCCTTGCGTTTGCCTTGACCCAAGAAGCGGAGGAATCTAGACGAAATCCAAACAGGAAGAAAGGTAAATCTATTTGAATAAAAAATAAGTCTGAAAGTATTGGGGGAAATATAGGATTTAATTTGTAAGCAACTAAAAAGGTAACAGAATAGTTCATGATGGTAACATATATTTTTTAAAAAATTGAATATTTTATTTTTGTGTTGACAATATTCTAGTATGTAAACAAAAAAAAATTAAGTAAATATTTATGTAACAACCTGATAATTACTTATATTTGTAGTTGTAATTCAATGAAAAAATCTAGCATCAACGTTAGAATAGCAGGACCGGACTTAAAATCATATTTATGATTAAAACGTAAAGTATATATGTAGATTTGATTCGATTATAAGAAAGAGGTTATATAAAAATGCAATTGTTATCGCTTTCAGAAAAACGAAAATATTTTGTTCCATGTGTATATTCAAGATCTGCATCCACGTAAATAGAAGACAAATCGTCGGAATAAATAACAATTGTGTTACGCCAAGCTTAAGCCAATTAACGTAATCTGTCAAAATACTTCATTGTTATCGTTTTACGTTGGATAAAAACTTGTGGAAATTCAATGCATTTCATTACATTTTACTGAATCTCTAAGAAGATTGATTGTTTACCGGACTTGGAGCGCTTTTAAAAAATGCATACATATTCCAAATGCATATACATTTATTAATGCTGATAAATAAAAACAGTTGTATCCAGATATGTTAAACCTTCTTTTACATTTTTTGTAGCGGATACACAATGTATGAACTGTGTGGAAAACACATGTGATAACAGTACCGGAATTTGTGGGAAATGTATAAAAGGCTTCTATGGTGAAAAATGTCAGAAATCCTGTCCGAATACATGTCCATCATGCCTGCAGGCGACAGGGCAGTGTCTTTCCTGTAGAGACGGCTGGTTTGGTCCGCACTGTTTCTTCAAATGTGTCCTCTGCTTTTCTTGCGAAATACAAAGCGGAATTTGCACAACCTGCAAACCAACCAAATGGGGACCCCATTGCCAAGACGACTGCTCGCGCAACTGTTACATTTGTCGTATACACAATGGGCAATGCGTCCAATGTTCTCGGGGATTTTACGGTGAGAACTGTGAAAAGAGGTGTCCCAACTGCTTCAGAGGCCTTTGTCGTCCAACAACTGGAGCCTGTCATTTTGGCTGCCAAAAGGGGTATTACGGAACGCATTGTGAAAACCCTTGTCCACCCAATTGCAAAGAGTGTGATCGAAATGATGGGACTTGCAAGGTGGAGAAACCTTCTAAACAAGGCAGCATTGCGATTGACGAGAATGAAAAATCGACAAGGAAGGACCCCACTTTTGGAATGGGAAAAAAACCAAGGAAGCTGACAATTATTTCAAACCCCAAAAGTAAAATGACGTTGGGCACGTCAAACGACGCAACTCAAACGGACAGTATGAAAAGTTTTTCTAAGAAAATGGCATCTGATGTACATGTTCTTGTGGAAGGCGGCCTGGATACATCTGTAAAAGATTCACAATTGGCTCCAAATGAGACAGAGAAGACGGGAAACAATACAAAGACCTCCGATCAATCGACAACAACACCATCAGTTGCGCCAACTACACCGCCAAAGATAGAGGATTCTCTCAAAATATTACGGGAAGGTGGTCCTGGAACATCCAACAAAAGACCGGACTCAGTTCCTGCAAGGGAACAGAAGTTAGGGAATTTGACGATCATTTCAAATCCTTTAACAAAAATGACTTCGAACATGTCGAGCGCTGTATCCCAGGCAGAGAATTCAAAAAAACTTGCATCTGATTTGCATATACTAACAGAGGGTCATCTAGATACTTCTATCAAGCGACCGGAGAGTAAAAGCGGTGTTCAAAATTCCAATTCTGTGTCACAAACAAATACTGCACGGAAGGCCTTATCGCCGTTTAATGAAACGGGTACAGAACCTCGAAAATGAGATTCAGATTAAAGTTTCTACTTGGCTTTATTTCAATGTTGTAGTGATGTCCGATTTCAAGAAACAACATGCATCTATCGATGTGTTCTATTTACATTTGTTAAAAGGCAACTACTAAAAAAATTGAAATGTTGAAATAAGTATTTATTGTTTTAACGTAATAAATTGAATGAAATGAATATTTACAATAAGTATTTCATTACGAACGAGGAGGTATTATACAAATGTAAATAATTGTCAACGTCTTTTCAGCACTTTTATTATAATAATTACGAAAGAAAAAAATATTATTTAACTTTGCTTCCAACAGGATTACAACAACGATCACAATCAAACGGCAACATATGAAGACAGGATAACAATATACAAAAGAAAAATCATTCCATCAATCATGGCATTGATTTAAGTTTTTGTAGTTTTTTCTAAGAGCATTGAAATGAGACAAATATTTGTTGCCAACAAGGCAACGAAACAAATCCAACCACAGACGATATTAAACATTCTTCTGAACCTATGTATATCCACGGCGTCTCCGAATCGTTTTCTCTTCTTTTCTTTGCCCTCTCTTTCTTCGTCGTCCGAATACATTGGGTCTGCCTTAACCTTTTGTTTCCTCTCCATGCATTGAAGGCAGCGGGCGAATCCTTTTAAGACGTTGGGCAGATCTTCTCCTCTCTGTTCTTTAATGTACAGGTATTGACTAAAAATGACACACATCTGAATAATGAAACTGATCAAAATGTCAGCAAAAACTTTTATGCTTATAATTGGTATCTGCGGGAGCGAGGCTTTCGGAAGTGCCTCACTTAACATGCTCTGATAGACCGCCAGTGACAACAGAACTGTAACGGAGAAACCAACACGTTCTCCGGAGTCGTCTGGAAGGAAAAATACTAACATGTGGACGAACCCCATTAATGATGTCGGAACAATAACTGTTATAACATGAATGATAGATCTCCGTTCGTACGATACACTCACAATGAACGCATCCGCCTCAGACCGTTTACCCTCTCTTGCGAATGCTTCCCCATTTTTGAATTCCCAAGCACTATTTTCTTTGTAGCCGTTACCGACGACTTCTCTGTCAATAATATTTATTCTGATCTCGTCCGAGCTGTATCCATTGGGGGAAAATTCAAACAAGCAACTCTGTACATCCACTGGGTAGTGTGTGATCTGAATATTACATGTACTCCAGAATATACTCTGTACATCCAAATTAGCCAATCCCGTGGAAGAAAACTTTACCATAAAATTGTCTAAGCCTAAACCGGTATTTTGGGCCAAAGATGAAATGCAGTACATTTCAGGTGCCCATAATTTTTGTTTTTGAATGAACACTTGCCTAATGCCGTTATGATCGTCCGGATCCCAAGCGATTCGTTCGTCCATCCAACTAATCTCCAGATCTCCCTTTATCGTCATTGTTCCGGCAATTTCGTCTATATCAACGAGGTTCCCGACTGTCATACGCATTGATACAATAGTCGGTTCGCTTTGGTTTTTTCCTGGTCGCAAGGTTTGGTCGTAGGTCGATGTGTTTAACAACTTCTGGTGCAGGGCCATAACATCGTCCAAAGTATGAGACAATGTGCCTTTTAAGAAAATTAGAATATATATGTTCACATACAAAATTGCAAGTTTCATTTTAAAACTCGCCTAACTCGCCAATATACTACTTCTAATATCTGTCAACGGATAAATATCTCAGTAATATCGACTGACTCGCAAATATAAACTAATATCTGACAACGGATAAATATCTCAGTAATATTAATAATATTCGATATTGGCTATACTAATACCCGTAGGTGGATGTACCATACATATTTAATTTGTTTATAATGGCCTTGATGGGTTTCATTGATTATTTGACAAAGGTTTAATTTACCTATTTTTCCGTGATGTGGTTCTATATCTGTGCACTTACAACTATTATAGAAAGTTCACACTGGACACTGAAAGAATATATAAACGAATAAATCGACACAAATGAAAAAAAGTTTAAAATGATAGAAAATAAATACAATACTATATGATAGACAGAAAAAAAGCAACGTTGATTGAGACATATACCAATAAAACACATAATTATGTAAACCATATCAAAGCTAGAGCTTTGTTTACAAAACAAACATTTTCAAACTCTGTATCTTGCATATAACTGAATATTTGACTTTCAAAATTTTGACAAAGCATTAAAAGTACCCATATAAAACATTGAAATTGGAAATATAAAATTTTAAATTTTGAGCTCAAATCGTGTCCAAGTCCCTTCACTTTTTACAATTTACATATTTGGTACCTACATATATTTCGTTTTTTCTTTAATTCAAACTGATTTCCATATAGACCTATAACTAAACTGACATATATATATATATATATATATATATATATATATATATATATATATATATATATATATATATATTTATATATATATATATATAGCATCACATCTCTTTTGCTTCTCGGCGGTTATTTGTTTTATACAGAGACGAAAAGCATTATCCTAAGTACACGTCATGGCGCAAAGTTAGTCAAACTTGCAGGAATGGCATCTTAAAATGATTGTCAACAGAAGACAGAAAATGACATTTATTTATATAATTTTCTGTCTCTCTACATATCACATTTCTGAAAGAATATCGTCATTTATCCACTTCTCCGAATCACTGCGGATGCGTCGTTCTTTTATCGGTATTCTAGCGATATTTTTTACAGACATGGAAGAATTTGCAAGACATGTATTAAAATTTTGTCTAAATTTTGATCTTTACATAAAATTCAAGTAAACTGGTAAATTGTGATTAAAATTTTAAAATGTTGGACCAATACTACATGTATTCCGGGAGCGAATTATCATTTAACCTTCAAAAAGTAGGTTGTGTTACTATACTTCCGGGGAAAAAAACATGAGTCGATTTGCGTTTAGAAATCGTCCTAGGAAATTATCCAAGGCCATGGGTCATAATTCTGGTCCACCTGGCAGAGAACTACGATTGCAGAAAACTATTTCAATGCTACTGCGTTTTCAGAGAATTGAGGGAAGTTGGGGAGTCATCAATGAAACTAGAGAATATACAGAAGCAGTGAGTTCGAATTTCCTCGAAAATAGGGTCAAATCAGTATAGATATTTATTTCTATGCACATTGTAGTTCAGTATTTGTTAACCAATATGATATCGTTAAATTAACTTATTTGGAGTATATAATATTATAGGTCTTTTTCTTATAGATTTGAAAATTATATTCTATGCTTTAGTTGCAGAAACTGTCATATAACTGCAGCTCCAAGAAAATTCGGGTTGACGCCCGTTTAAGAATAATCTTACCGTGACAAAGCTACGCTCAGGTCACATGAAGAATTCGTCTCATATACTTGCAATGTAGCTGCTTTGCATCGATTTAAGTTTGTAAAAAATAATATGCAGGGGGAAAACATTTTTTATACAATTTTAGACAGAATATATTCAGTGAAAGTTTAGATGACAAAAAAATCTCTGAGTGGTTGAAAAAATTGTATCACTGTCAGGGGGACATTCGGTCTGTCACAGTGAATGGTTCTGTCAGACAGGACAAGGTTCTGTTGTACCAGAAACACATAAAGAAACAAATAATTTAACTGAATATACTGTGCCATCTTAATGATGTTTATTGTGTATTTGACTATTTGTACCATTGGATTTCAGAGTGTGTTTTTAAAATATGGTTAATATCCAATGAAATTGAATTTTATTTGGATTTTTAAGGGCTTTTCCTGTAAAATAGATTTCTGTAAACAATTTTTTTTACTAAAACTGGATTTTAATTATCTTACTAATTGGTCAATCTGATAGCTTTTCAGTCAATTTATATCTTTATATAAAGTCTTCATATTGCTTAAAAATCAGAAATATTTAAATATAGCAAACATTGAAAAATTATCAAAATATCTTTCAAAAGAAAATTTGAGGAAGTGCAGGCTAAACAATATCAAATTTAGTTAGAATGTTTACTAGTATTTCAATATAGTAGCATAAACTGATATACATTGTGATATTTAATCTTTTTTTTGAAAAATAAAACTTCACATCTTTAGAAGATGTCTACATAACTACAGATCCTTTATGTTGAGGAAAAAGAAAGCAATTGACCTAACCTTGATGCGAAAATAAGATAATGTTTGACTGTAAAAATTTCATTTTTTTTTTCAATATAAAAAGTATGCCTGATAACAAGAAGACAACTTCCTTAAATGCAACACTAGTCAAGTTTACTTTAAATTGGCAAACATTTTTTGTTAGATTTTAATATAGAAAATTGAATTACCATGGAGTTGCCCCCCCCCCCCCCACCACAACCACCATTTTTTGGGAGCTTGTAGAAATTGAAGTGAGGATAACTTAAGGACATTAACGGTGATTTTTTTTTCTTTCCAGCTTATTGAAAGAGCTATCAAAAAGGGACCAGAAGACCCAGAAATGATGAAACTTGCAAATCATTGGCTTTTGGTAAGCAAGTGTTTTTTCGTTTGTTACATGTACATGTATACATGTATATCTATAATAATAAACCCCATGCCAAAAATTGATTGTTGCCATATAGAACTTGAGTATGAAATTTGTATGTTAAATTTTGATTTTATTATATATCTGTCCCATTTCAATTTTTGCAAACGTTAGCTGAACATTTGAATTTCTTGCATTTTGCTGACATGTACCGCGGTATGTAGGAAAAGTTCTTTTATTTGCAAAATTATACATACCTACATTACATGTATATAAATAAATTCTATGGTACTGTAAAATTACAATTGGATATCTTAAATATCAATTACTCAAATACATTGCATATTGAAGTATTTAAATTGCAGTTTACTATTCGTATATCTCAAATCCTGCATGTTTTGTACATGTATGCAATATTTTTTACTTGGTCTGAATGAGTTCGAGATAAGTTCATAAACAAATTGCATATGTGATTTTTGTCATGTTACTGTGGTATCTTAAAGGAGAAGGATCTAGTCCACATGTTGTTCAAGGAATATGTTCCCAGATTCAGTCATCCCAAGTATCAAAATCAGCCTTACCTCCAATTGTACAAGATTGAAATGCAGCCAGGCAGACAATACATGACACAGATGGGATGTCTGGAATTGAAAGGTATACTTTTGCTGTGCATGCACAGGATTTCATAGGCCAATATTGGTGTAAATATCAAACATTGTTGCAATCAGTCAAGAATTCAATTAATGGTGTTTTATTTGATAGGCTCCCTAACTATCAATTTTAAGAGACCATTCTAATAGTGAAATACATTTTTATTTATAACAATAATACTCAACACAAGAAGTTGTGGGGGATATGATATTTTTGACCCGTCTGTCGATCAGTCCGTCACTTCTGTTTTTTTCTGAAGCACAATGCCTCTTAAACTGTTGCCTATAATTTCGGGAATTTTTTTATGGTATTTAAGACTCAATGTGAAGGTGTGCATATTTCCAGGAAATCTGGATTCCATTATTTTTCAGTACTGAATATACATGTAGTAATGAACACTCTGTAATCACAACCCCTCTTTCACCTGCAAGGAAATTATTGTGAAGCATTGTATTTAGCATTCAGGACACAATGTGAAGATGTGCATATTACCAGGAATTTTTGATTTCGTTAGTTTTGGGGAGTTTCTACCCTTTTGAAATTAAAGAATTTTTTTGCTTCTAAAGACAAAGGAATAGATGCAGGAGTTTTGAGCTGTGAGTTTTATGGCATGTTATGCTCTTTATCAAATTTATTTTGTGTATTTATGCCTACATGTACCTTCCCATTTAATAATTAAATGTGTAGCATTGTCCATTACCGGTAATAGTGTAGGGTATATACGGTATATGTAAGCTTGCTCAATTTTCCTTTCATTTTTAAAAAAATTTCCGATGTTCAGTACATTAGATTCAGTTATTAAGATAGGTCTGTAGATATCAGATTTCGTAATATCAGCTTAAAATTATATTGTCAAGATGGATTTTTTAAAATGAAATTCATTAATGTTATACACACTATTTCGAAACAGTTATTTCTGTCAGCTTCTCAGGAAGATTGATAATTCTTTGTATCGAGGACTATTTGTTTTGTGTGGAATCATTTAAATTTTGAGGAAACTAATTTTCTTTTGATTATAATCTATATAAAAGTTTGTGTGCATATAGTTTTGCCAATTTTTTTTATTATTTACTCAATACCAGTTAATATTGAATAAAGACTTTGTTTCACTTTCCATTGGAATTATCAATTTGTGGGTAAGGGGTACTTGCAAAATTCTCGAAAATTGATTCACCACAAATAAATGATGTCTGCCATGTTAGAAACCGTGTAGTCATCTTAATTTTTTCTATTAGAAAAAGTTAATTAACATTCACTTCTGCTCTTTAACATAATCTTAGAAGTTAATGATCATGCCTTTATGTTAGAGGTTGTTGGGTTTGATATTCTGAATCACCATTCTATGGTTACATGTATACATGTACACACATTTTTGCCATTGCAACATTGTGGTACTGAATTGCTATAAATTTGTGAAATACCTGGATTCCATAATGAAACATTTTAGGATTTTAATAAATACATGTGTAAGTACACGTAAAGACTGAAAAATATGTTCAAGACTATCAGGAGAATAAGTAAACACTCTGAAAACTATATGCACAGTTGAAAGATAAAACTGTATAACAAAATTTATCTGTCTCTCACAGAGAATCCTTGGCCAAAGGTTAAGCCTGACCCACCAAATACAGAGGGGCAGCTTCACAACGTTTTACTGAAGGCATTCTTTGAGGACAAAAGAAAATTCTCCGGAAATCATCGTCCACATGCAAGTACCAAGCCAGACTTTGACAATGTGAAGGGCATGGAAAATTTAACTCTGAATGAAGATGTGAACCAAAGTGAAACTATAAGAAATATGAACAAAGACTCAGTAAGTGCTGAAAATCAGAATGCACAGTCTTCAAATATGGACAAGTCCGAAAATTCAGAAGAAGAAGTGGTTGATGCGGTATTGCTTGATAACAAAAGTGATAGAGAACGACCCAATACAGAAAATAAATGTTGAAAAAAGTTTTTTTTTTTTTTCAAATTTCTTTGTTTACTGTAAGTTTGGTCAATTGTCGGATAGCTTGTTTGAACTTAGTTGAACTTATAGTCTATCAGAAAAAAGACAAATCTATACCCTACATAAAGTAAGACATATTAACTTGATTTTTTTATTGTTAACTATTATAAATATTTTGCATTTTATTCACCTGTAAGTAAACATTCTTCTATAAAACATAATACGAGGACAAGGATTTGATCAGACACAAACATAAAATGATGGAATCAAAAACACAAATACTGATGAATAATTAGCTAGTCATTGTCTTGTAAATAGCTATTCATCAGGAATGTCAATGAGTAAATGAAGGAAACTAATGTGAAGAAGATGAGAAACACCCTGTCCATTATTTGGGCCATAGCCTGCCATTCCTCGACAGATTCGGCCAGTGTCCTCTTTTTGTGAAGAACGTTTTCAATATTCCCAAGAATTGATAACTGTTGTTTTACACAGTTAACGATCTCGGAAGTTGCAGAGGAAGACTCCATAATGGTTTCGTCAGGAATCATCTCCTCTGCACGAAGGTTATCGTTTTCGTTTTCCGTCACTTGACGGTGGTTTAAGTGATGAAAACCATTGTGGAAAAACATGTTGATTTTTTCATGCTTTGACGTGTCCAAGGTATTCCCATTGGTGTGTTCGAACGCTCTGTTGTCGTGATGTGTCACCTTCCGCTACAAAAAAATAGATCATTCTCTAAAAGTATTATATTACGCATGCGTCACTATATTAAGTATGGAAGAGTTTTTGACCCGGTTTTCCAAAGGAAAAGTGGTGGACGGTCGGGCAGGCGGGCGGACGGCTGCCAAAAGGGTACCCTATTGTACAGATACTCCTTTTTCAGTTTTCAAGATTCTAGGAAGTTGATGTTTTGCTGATCAATTTGACATATATCCGAAATATGCATAATACTCAGATTTTGAATATTCATATAAAAGACCTTAGTAATTATCTTGCAGAATGTTGCATAAACTTGTAGGGTACACTATATTTCTGAATAGGTATTGTTTATCAATTCAATATTGACAAATGGGTTATGGATACCGTTCACATAAAAGAAAACCCGGTTTGTTGTCACATTGAAAGCTTTTCACTTGAATTACATGTATTTATTATTAAATCTAAATTATTATTTGCTTTTGATAGTTAGTAAATAAGAATACAAAGTCTCCGTAAGTTTACCTCTTTTAAGGTACTCTTCAGTTCTGTTGCATCGTTTATTCTGATCTTGAAGCATACTATGGTTGCCAGGAAACTGAACACACGCTTCAGATACAGTGGGACCTTCTTGCCACTGCTGCCCTTAAAGTGAAGGTTCAGTACGACCACAGTCATGAGACAAGACATCGAAACCAACAACATGGCGCACGTGAAGTACACACCTGTTGAAAAAAACCATCACAATATATCATGCTGAAAACAATAGCATGGCACACGTGGAGTTTACATGTACTTCTGTTCACAATCGTAAAGCAATGTGGAGAAAAAAAGAAACGGGGTAATCGTGAAAAAATATAATTATTAGCCAAATACACGAAATGACATCAAGATGGTTTTTATGGCCAATTTTTGATAAGATATAAAGTGTTTAGTGTCATTTATTAGTGTAAAGAAAACTTATAAAAATATTTACTGATTTCGTTAATATTGTACATGCAAATTTTAAAGTTCATAGAGAAAATTTAAAGTTTAACGCGCCATTTCAAACACTGAATAAACTATCTAGAAAGAAAGCAATTTTTTACCTATATATGGGAAAGTTTCGGAGGAAGGAGGCATAGTTTCTGATACGACCATCAGAAACACAGCTAAGGACAATAACACTGTGATCTCCAGAGAAACCTTTTCTCCACTGTCTGGAGGCAAGATGAACCCCAAACAGGCTACGGTTGAAATCAGCATACAGGGAAACACCAAATTCATCAAATAGAACAGAGGCTTTCTTTTCATTTTTAGATAAAACGTCACATCCGGATAAGGTTCCGGGCAGCATTTATAGTACAGGACATGGCGCACCATTGGAACTGACGTCACTTCCCATTCAACACTGTCAACAAACGCACTAAGGTCTGCCTCGTTGCTTATGCCAGACATGTTGAGTTCTAAACCGTTGTGTGCCCAAGATCCGAATTGCAAACGGCAGATTTGTTTATCAAAGGGGAAATAAGTCACGTCAACTTTGCACAAGCTATAATCATAAAAAATTAAAAAGGTTTAACCCATATTCACATGAGGAGAGAAATATTTAACAATGATTGAAACGTCTTGAAAGTTGTAGTCACCTTGAGATAACAGTTGGGAAGTTATACACGACACTGCCGTCAGAGTAGATGGCCGGCCTGTAGTCTTTAAGTCCAAGCAACTGACTGTCAACACTTTCCGCGTACCAGTAGAAAGAAAGAAGACATTATAGTACATGCTTGTAATGCGTTAACGAGTACAAAATACTTGTAGTATGTCCCAAGATATTTATGCAGCACTTATGGACAATTTTTAATAAAACATACCTGTGAAAGAAGTTAATAAAAATCTATGAAAAGGAAAATATTCAAATTATCTTTATTGCCATATAAATTTTCACTAGAAGAAATTTACAAGAACGAAAAAGATTTTTCACGGTTATTTAAAATGGGAAATTGTGACATCTTTTCTCCTTTCGGAAGTCAGTTATATTTTCAACGTTATCAACTGGGTACTTTCATTTCTGTTGCAATATCTTTGGACAGACTTTACATAAATTTAAGCAGTTTTATTTTTTTAAAATTTGATTCTAAAATTTACGGCCCCTCATTACCTCATTTCTTGTCATGTAATTCTATAACCGCATTAATTGAGACTAAAATTTAGTTGTACTTTAAAATCAACTAGAATTATATAACCTTTTGATTATTTTGAATCAATAGGATGGTGATAATATTTACAGCTTGAATTTTTGCTCCACAAAGTCAATATATGGACCTGATCTGTCTTTAATCGATTTTTGGTTTAACACCATTGTTATAAAATTCACAATATGGCAACAATGGCTGCAGCTTTGTTTTCTGTACAATCAAGAGAAAAGGCCTTGTTGACCTACTGACGGCTAGAAAATTAATATTTACAGAATGAAGTACAAATTATTCAATTCTTACTTGTCATATAGAGTTACGTCGGGTACCCAGACTTTATTGTACGGGACGACAAAATGTCCTATGCCGTATTGGGAGCTATTCCATCGCATATGACAGTCATTCCAGCGCTAGAAGAGAAGATATTAAAACAACTATTTTCCGTTTAAATGTACAGAGTTTTATTTATTGTTTTTCAGGAATTAGAATTAACTCGCTGCCAAAAGAGCAATCATGACTAAATTACCCGTTGCTTAAAAAAGTTTGAAGTTTCATACATGTACTAGACGTGGTAAAATACGTTTTAAAGTTTGTTAACTTCCCTAAGACCTTAGTGCACAAGTCCTTGCCATTGCTCAATCAAATAAACTGTTTAGTAAGACGTTTAATAAAAAAAAATATTATGAACTCAAGTGTTGCTTGTGAAATATAGATTAAATGCGTGTCATTCAGTGAAAAATTGCAAAGTTATATATGAAGTGCTTCAATAGTTTTCCTCAGCAGAGTTCATTAACGAAGCTAATGAAAAATTATTAATAGGCATCATTATTTTTTGGGCATCAAACATACTGAGCAATTCATTACTTGTTATCAATATAGCTGTCGATAATTCTCGTTCTTTTGTTAACTTAGAGACATCGGTAAACAACGATTTCGTTTGCTAATTAACCTTAAAATCTTAACCCCCCTCCCATAATTTGGTTCTTTACACGTGCATCTGCACTTATAAAGAAAACAGCTGTTTCTTTAAACTAAATGTACACTAAAGGGGGGAGTATCAATAACATGGTGTTTTGTTTGCATATGTATTGTTTTGTGCACTCGGATACTAAATAAATTAGTAATTATCTATTTTTAAAGAATCTTTTCAAAAGGCTGGAATTGACCACGTATCTAAAATGAAATGTCAAACACATCTGTGTTACTGGTGACAATGGTTTGTAATTAAGAAATTGTGTTTTAAGGATCATTATTTTACTCGCAACAGCTTGTTCATAATAGAGGATTAAGGACACGAGAGGTCGACAACAATATGTTTGCGTACATGTATCTACTTTAAACTTTTTAAAGACCAATATTTTCAATGAATTTGCTTGTCTAACTCTTTTGATTTGCATTGTTCACATATATCTCACCCAGGCAATAAGTAAACTCCATTATTTTTTCTATCAGCTTGAAATTTGAAAGACAGTTACTGCAGTAAAGTTTCTTTTGATCTTGAAGAGCGAATTAAATATTTGCTTTGCAAAACATTATTTTAAAAACTGTATAAACAATGCTGTTGTAAATATATTTATCGTTACAAAGTATGAAAATTAAACGTGATACATACCAATCTAATCCATGCATTGATTTCTATTATCTGTTTGGGTTCATTCTAAGAAGAAAAAAGATATATCAATAGTATAATTTAATATTCAAATTGGCAAGGTATTGATTTAGTAAAAATGGAATTTCGATTTTAAGATACTCCGTTTTAAGATATCTACGTATATGATAAACTAGATTTATACCGCTGCATTGGCGGTTTTGCAGGAGCATGGTTTGACCTTAACCAAATCAGTTATTTACACAGATAATCAGTGCGGTATACTGTGGTTTCTTTAATATTTAAGGGTATCAATTTTCGTGGATAAAGTGAAAATCATAGTTTCAAGGATACTTAAATTCGTGGCCAATAACCCTATCAATACAAATTGTTAGTAGAAAATGCACTTAAATTCAATAAACATTTAAATTCATTGTTAAACTTAAAAACGAAATCCAAGAAAATTTGTATTCAACGAATTTTGATGAAACCACAGTATATTAACAATATTGTTTCACCTTCGAACAATTGAATGTATATTGCTGGTTTTACGAAATCTTATCTCTTAAAATTGTCAGAGGACCATTAATAGGTTTACTATCATTTTCATCGATCAAGATTTATTCTTTATCAACTGTATGATGCTTAGAGAAAATGTAAACGCGACCGATCGAATCTAAATAATTTAAATGAAATTTTCGCCTGAAGTCATCGACAATCCCAATTTCACAGGGGGGTTGTCTCGAAAATGTGTGTATCTCGAAAGTAATTAATTTTACTATTGAAATATGATAATTTGTTGGACATACGAAAAATGTTCACATTTTTGGAAAAATTCTGCCCTGCCGGTTTCTTTCTTCTTCTTTTTTAAAATATATTTAAAAATAATGTTAAAAAACACAAATTTTGGTCACTATACAAGCATAATGTTGGAACCATTTTAACAGGAGCTTGGACTTTGGGTAGTTGTACCAAACAGCAATGTGACGTATGCCTAGCCAATCTATTTCATTGCTGGCCTCTCACCGATTCTTGAGCTAAGACCACGCAATTTGTGTATATTTCACCTGAAACCGGCGTCATTTTTAACTTGTTTTGACGTACGAAAAAGATGGTTACATCCTACCGTAAGTCCAAGGTCTTATTAAAATAGTTCTATGTTGGTTAGAGGTAAGATTGATTGTTCAATTTCTCTTGACCGATTGCGATCTACGATGGTTTTGCACTTTCAATGCATCAGAACGTGTTATGGTCTCCTTCTTCGTTAACACCCCCACTCCACCCCGCAATTGTCAGTACCGCAACGTTTTACATATACTTCGGCCTCCCATTAATGGCTAAACCTTAGACAAGAATCAAACATGAACCATTCTATTCATGTGTAGACCACTCTATCACGAGGTAATGAACAAAGAAGTGATTTTTGTTCTCATTAGAAATGACACTTCGAATTCTCTGATATGCTCAATAAAATGCAGACTATGAATCAATCAACAAAGATAGATTATAAATGCACATTATTAAAACATTAGAGCTGCAAAAATAGACACTTTGTGCCTATTTCCCGCAGGGAGCAATCTCATTATCGAAACAACTGCTGAAATATTTGTAGATTGACTGCATTTGTATTTACAAGATTTATTATCTGTCGAACGGCTATTCCGAGCTTGACGTGGATTGGAGAATTTGAGTCGCACACTGGTCGAACGTGCGTGTGATAATTCTGGAACAGGTTGTCTACAAGATCTGAAAGATTCGACGCCTCAGCAAATCCTGCAATGAAGAAAATTGATTAAGTAAATATAATCAAATTCATTATTTTTTGGTAACGTCAAATATTATCTCGCGTGCATCAATACCAACTTTCATTCATACGAGTGCACATTTCATGCCAAAAAACATGATTGCATAAATAACGTATATGTAAATTATGCCATTTATTTTGTATGGTAGAGAAAGTTACATCTATATTAGTGTGATTTTAAATGCATGAAATCTAAGCATTTACCACTTGGCAGTGCGCTTAAAAACACGGCACCAATGCATTGTGCGAGACCAAAATAAAACATAAACCCCTGGTATAACATACATATACATGTATATGTACCATTATTATGTTAATTTGCGTGTATCGAATATATTGGCATTGTTCATCATTGTGACGAAACTTTTGAATGTTTTTAGCTCACCTGAGCCAAAGGCTCATGTGAGCTTTTCTGATCACAATTTGTCCGTTGTCTGTCGTTGTCGTCGTAGTCGTCGTTGTCGTCGTCGTTGTAAACTTTTCACATTTTCATCTTCTTCTCAAGAACCACTGGGCAGATTTCAACCAAATTTGGCACAAAGCACCACTAGGCGAAGGGGATTTAAGTTTGTTCAAATGAAGGGCCACGCCCTCTTTAAAGGGGAGATATTTCAGAATTATTGAAAATTTGTTGGTATTTTTCAAAAATCTTCTTCTCAAAAACTATTCGGCCTGAAAAGCTTAAACTTGTGTGGAGGCATCCTCAGGTAGTGTAGATTCAAGTTTGTTCACCTCATGGTCCCCGGGGGTAGGGAGGAGCTACAAGAGGGGGATCAAGTTTTACATAGGAATATATAGAGAAAATCTTTAAAAATCTTCTTCTCAAAAACTATCAGGCCAGAAAAGCTAAAATTAAAATGGGAGCATCCTCAGATAATGTAGATTCAAGTCTGTTCAAATCATGGTCCCCGGGGGTAGGGTGGGGCCACAATAGGGGGATCAAGTTTTACATAGGAATATATAGAGAAAATCTTTAAAATCTTCTTCTCAAAAACTATTAGGCCAGAAAAGCTCAAATTAAAATGGAAGCATCCTCAGGTAGTGTAGATTCAAGTTTGTTCAAATCATAGTCCCTGGGGGTAGGGTGGGGCCACAATTGGGGGATCAAGTTTTACATAGGAATATATAAAGAAAATCTTTAAAAATCTTCTTCTCAAAACTATTAGGCCAGGAAAGCTCAAATTTGAGTGGAAGCATCCTCGGATAGTGTAGATTCAAGTTTGTTCAAATCATAATCCCAGGGGGTAGGGTGGGGCCATAATTGGGGGATCTAGTTTTACATAGGAATATAAAGAGAAAATCCTTAAAAATTTTCTTCTCAAAAACTATTAGGCGAGGAAAGCTCAAATTTGAGTGGAAGCATCCTCGGATAGTGTAGATTCAAGTTTGTTCAAATCATAGTCCCTGGGGGTAGGGTGGGGCCACAATTGGGGGATCAAGTTTTACATAGGAATATATAAAGAAAATCTTTAAAAATCTTCTTCTCAAAACTAGTAGGCCAGGAAAGCTCAAATTTGAGTGGAAGCATCCTCGGATAGTGTAGATTCAAGTTTGTTCAAATCATAATCCCAGGGGGTAGGGTGGGGCCATAATTGGGGGATCTAGTTTTACATAGGAATATAAAGAGAAAATCCTTAAAAATTTTCTTCTCAAAAACTATTAGGCCAGGAAAGCTCAAATTTGAGTGGAAGCATCCTCGGATAGTGTAGATTCAAGTTTGTTCAAATCATGGTCCCCGGGGGTAGGGTGGGGCCACAATTAGGGGATAAATTTTTATACAGGAATATATATAGAAAATCTTTAAAAATTTTCTTCTCAAAACTATTAGGCCAGGAAAGCTCAAATTTGAGTGGAAGCATCCTCGGATAGTGTAGATTCAAGTTTGTTCAAATCATAATCCCAGGGGGTAGGGTGGGGCCATAATTGGGGGATCTAGTTTTACATAGGAATATAAAGAGAAAATCCTTAAAAATTTTCTTCTCAAAAACTATTAGGCGAGGAAAGCTCAAATTTGAGTGGAAGCATCCTCGGATAGTGTAGATTCAAGTTTGTTCAAATCATAGTCCCTGGGGGTAGGGTGGGGCCACAATTGGGGGATCAAGTTTTACATAGGAATATATAAAGAAAATCTTTAAAAATCTTCTTCTCAAAACTAGTAGGCCAGGAAAGCTCAAATTTGAGTGGAAGCATCCTCGGATAGTGTAGATTCAAGTTTGTTCAAATCATAATCCCAGGGGGTAGGGTGGGGCCATAATTGGGGGATCTAGTTTTACATAGGAATATAAAGAGAAAATCCTTAAAAATTTTTTTCTCAAAAACTATTAGGCCAGGAAAGCTCAAATTTGAGTGGAAGCATCCTCGGATAGTGTAGATTCAAGTTTGTTCAAATCATGGTCCCCGGGGGTAGGGTGGGGCCACAATTAGGGGATAAATTTTTATACAGGAATATATATAGAAAATCTTTAAAAAAATTATTTTAAGAACTATTAGGCCAAGAAAGCTCAAATTGGCGTGTAACTATTCTCAAATAATGTAGATTCAAGTTTGTTCAAATCATGGTCCTTGAGGGTAGGGCGGGACCACAATGGGGGATAAATTTTTATATATAGATAAAATCTTTAAGAATCTTCTTCTCAAAACTATTAGGCCAGGAAAGCCCAAATTTGAGTAGAAGCATCCCCAGATCATATAGATTCAAGTTTGTTTAAATAATTGTCCAGGGGTAGGCTGAGGCCACAATGGGGGATGAATTTTTACATAGGAATATGTAGACAAATTCTTTAAAAATCTTTTCAAAGATTATTTGGCCGGAAAAGCTTAAACTTGTGTAGAGGCATCCTCGGGTTGTGTAAATTCAAGTTTGCAAAATCACAGTCCCTAGTGGTAGGGTGGGGCCGTGATGGCGGTTTGAATTTTTACATAGGAATATATAGAGAAAATCTTTAAAAATATTCTGGGAATGTTTTCGGTCCAAAACTCAGTACTTAGTGTGAAAGCACAGGTTATGCAGATTTAAGTTTGATGAAACCATGATTCCCTAGAGAAAAGTGGGGCCACGAAATGGGGGGTGGGGGGGGGTGGGTATATAGTAATAGAGAAAAATCTTCTTACAGGTACAACAATAAAAGGGGCTTGGTATTTACCAAAAAAAAAAGAGGTGGATAAAAATTGGCAGAATTTCAATTTTTTTTAGCAAGATCTACTGTACTTAGTTGTCAAGATATCTTGATGCTAATTTTATCAGAATTAAGGCAATTGTTGCTCAGGTGAGTGATTTGGCCCCTGGGCCTCTTGTTTTTTTTTTTTCTGTATTTTTGAAATACATTACAATAGCTACTTTTAGCAGCAAACATGGATTAAAATGATGTCATTTGCATAACATGAAAATAATAATTTTAGGGTTTATTACTAGAACGATACTTCAAACTTCTCATAAATTTCATGTAGTAAGTGATACAAACATGCAATCTCATATTTTTTTTATTTATTACCTTTTATCGAGTCAAATTCGCTTACAATGAGAATGGAAGATACATGTACGTTATTTAAAAAAATCGGCATGAGCTTTTTCAGGGCACTCAGAATAATACATTGTACTCGTAATCACCACTCATTCATCTTCCAGTATTACTGTATATTCTATGAGTAATGATTATCCATTTTGTTAGTCCTCCGTAAAGAATAAATGCTTGAGAATTGTTTTTAGAGTTAAAAGACAAGGATAGACAGAGAATAATGAATATAGTTTTTTTTATTGACTTTGCTTGTTACCATTAGAGAAAGTTAGTAAACATCACTCAAAGATAATAGCTTTCACTTTTAACTCTAATGCACTTGGTTTAAAAAATTCCGTCTGCCGATACCTATTAAAGGACCATGCAGAGGATTTTATTTAAAGTGACGTACATGAACGACTTTATCATTACATGTATAAAAGAATTGAAATGATATCAATGGACAAAAAATCAGGGAACAAATTTTCCATTGATGACGATACTACCCCGGAATTGACTTTCTGTCCCACTTTTTAAGTTACGCCAATTAATATAACCTCAAGGTTATACAAAAAATATATGGACATTGAATGTTAAGTATTTTTTGCCGTAGTAACACTTAATTGTTCAATGTTGTAGTAATCTAATCGTTATGTGTTCAGGGAACAATTGCATTTGTTTTGGCGTTTCTAGGTGTTGTATGAATGAAAATCGGTTTGAAATGGTAAAATATCCCATGTACAGGGCCTTGCCGTACATCGATACACTTGAATGTGGCCAAAATCATACGGAGAGAGAGAGAGAGAGAGAGAGAGAGAGAGAGAGAGAGAGAGAGAGAGAGAGAGAGAGAGAGAGAGAGAGAGGTAAAGGCAATATTTACAATATTTATGTTTGCCATATACCGACCGATCTCAGATTAACGTTGTTCCTGATACATGTAGCTCTGTCCTGAACTAATAGGACAATGTATGAAATGTATGAACTCTCTCACATTGGATCTTTTTTTCCACGTTTGATCGTTGTTTCCGACTAGATTGTAGTTATTGGTCACAGATTCTAAATTGATAAAGTTAATTCATTGTTGGCTTATAACGACCGGAATTAGATGACGCAAATAACTGATTGCTTAATTGCAAGTTATTTAAAGACGATATAATTGTATGTTCAACGTTCTTGTTAACATGGAGTTCAAAGGGTACTTTTTCACTGTCTATGTAAAATTTGAGTATCGCAGAACAGAAAACGGAACTGCAAAGGGAGCGGAAAATATAAAGTATCAAGTTATTCATTTGAAAAGTGTATAATTTTGACATGAAACATATTCAAATCAATGATATTCAAAACTTTAAGAATAATTCATGTATAAACAATTTACATAATGTAAATCGATTATGGCTTATTCATTATTTATCAAGTAAATGATCTAATATAAAATTTTCCGTTTTCCGTAGTTCCGTTCCGTTTTGCTTTCCGTTTTATTATCCATTCTGTTCAACGTTTTAGAAACGTCCGTAAAAATGGCAGTCAAAAAAGAAATCTAATACAAGATAATACCGTTAATTAGCAGACCCTTTACTATGGTGGCATATCTCTGCCCCTTGTTTGCAATTTATTTTTCTATCAAATATGTCGACATGCAAGATAAATATGTCGACATGCAAGATAATTATGTCAGCATGCAATATAACTACGTTGACATGCCAGAAAACTGCAATCAAATGAGAATTATAAAAAAAACACCAAAGTCTCAAATATTGTCCACATGTGACATCCAAAATGCTAGATGCTACTTATTTATATCGAAATAAAACTTATTTATGTTGACATGCAAGATAAATATGCTGACATGCAACTTATTTATGTCGACATGCAACTTAGTTATGTTCACATGCTACTTATTTATGTTGACATGCAACTTATAGTTATGTTGACATGCTACTTATTTATGTCAATATGCAACTTAGTTATGTTGACATGCAACTTATAAATTGCATAAATTATATTTATCTTGCATGTTAAAAATGAATGGTTTCTTATTCCTTAAATTTTTTTGGACATGCTCTTTGGTTGACGGTCCATTGCTTATGTTGCGATTTGACTTGACTTGATATTTGATTTATATTTGTACACTGAATGCTTATTTTTGTAACAAATAAAACCGTGACCATAATATCGCTACGTTATTAAAATAAAATATCATGTCAAACTTTTGTCTTTGTTACACTCTTCTGAGATAATAAATACTATACCCTGTTTTGGGGCATTATCTTTGCTGCAAAATCAACGTAAAAATAACAAAGTATTATTTTCAAGTTCAAATATTTTTGTTTTGTTGCCAGTATTTCATTGAACACTACTGATTTTATGAATGTAATTTGTTAAATATAGAGCATTTGTATACGAAACACCCACGGACTAGACAGCCGTCTAAACCCTTAGGATAAAGACGACCTATACACAGACATATACCCCTTTTCTGCTTTCCATAAATGATTGCAAAAGTAAAACATTTTTCTTACTGTAGAAGATTTATTCGATTAGTTTTGTCCGCCCTAAATTTTTTAATAAAAAAAATTGATAAAAAATATATCAATCATGCGATCAATCTTAAAATCAGTTGCAACACATTGTCAAATGATATAAACATCTAATACATAACTCTCATAGATAAAACCATCATTTTTTGATAAATAACACAATCTTAAAAATACATGTCTAATTGAAAGACATAAATTTTTGGATATCTTTGTTTTCTTATCTCTATCCCTAGAAATCATATCAGGTTTTGCTTGTTAAACGGGTGACCATTTTATATCGTTATCGTTCGTGTATCATAAAAGTTCAGTGATCGTGCGTGTATCCTGCGAGAGATCCTTCGTGAATTTGGTGAATCTTTCGTGATTTTTCGTGCATCAGGATCGTACGCGTGATTTGCCAAGAAGGATCCCATGAACACTTTGAAAAGTTCTAGTAAATGTGTGATTATAATATCAATTTTTATATATATGCAACACAAAAAGGGACCCAAACCGGTAAGGCTATTAAGTGCCGCATTAAATCGAGCAAAAAATGGGGGTGGAATGATTGAGGCGCACTCATGAGACTAATTTTCGTGACGCACAGAGTAAAGTTTAATTAATAGTTTTTTGATCAGTTGCTATGAATGCATTTACCTTAATTCTCAAATCAATTCACATTGTGCACACAATTTTTTTTTAGTATTTACACATCGGAAAAGATAAACAATTAATTAACTTGAGTTCTAACAGATTATGCAAATATGTAGCTAGGTTATATTGAAATAACTCTCATTGTTAAGCTCTAATCGATCGGATTATCTCGAAACATGTCCTCTATCAGTGTAGAAAATGTTTGTAATTAATGTTTAGATTAATAAATTGGGAATACGCCTATAGAAACCACATATCTTCAGGGATCTACCAAATATTTTATCATTAAGTTTTTAAATATTTTAAAGAAGATGGGTGAATAAGGCGTGTAAACTGCCCATATGAGGATAAATAAGATACTATCAAATTAAAATATGAACAAATCTCATAATTCCTTTCTCATTTATTGAAAACAATGTATACTTACCATACCATCGATTTAAAACCTTCAAATATTTTAAATATTTAGAATAGGTTGATTTAAACTGGCGTATGCGTGTCAAAACCTCCAAATAGTGTCATTTTTAGAACTTCAATGCCTTTTCTTTTGTAGAGTGGGTCTGGGCTCCATATTTTTGTCATAGTCTATGTGAAGTTTAAAGGAAATCCAACCAATTTCAATCAACAAAAACATGGAGAGATGACCCAGTATACTTTAAAAATGTCATTTTGTATCCCAACAATTGATCGTTTTAGAGAAATACTACAAGTACGTAAATTTTTGGTTGAAGTTGCATTTAGTATTTAACAATGAAGTTTGTTGTGACTGAAATGGCTCCCTGGTTAGAGCACCAGGCATTAGGTAACACTACAGAGCTAGGCTTTTTAGGTTGTGGGTTCGATACCACCAAAACTTAATAATTTATTTTTTTTTCTTATCGTTTATCAAAATATTCAAAACTGAATATAGTTAGAAATCGTGCTTTTGTAAACTTGTAATATAACACCATCTAGTATATTTGGTTGGAAAAAAATTAATTTGATATTGTTTTTTACGACAAAACTAAATGGGCATTTGCGCTATCTTGTTCCCCCATCTTCATTTGTCAGTGACTAAAAACAAATATTGAAACCGATTTACTGCTTCTCAAATAGTCTTGCGATAGTCTAACGAACTAGTACTAACAATCATAATAGAATGATGAATAATTTGTATGGATATCTCTGGTGTCAATCAGTCAATTAATTGATTATTTCCTTTCGTTTTTAGATATAGAAAAATCTCAATCTCTTTATAGTACATGTCATGTGTGTTTAAGTGCCTTTCTATATTTCACTATTTTTCCCAATTCATACTGTTACTGATAACCCCAAATCAGCGCCTAAATTTAACCAGTCTAAAACAATATATGAATGTCCTCAAATGTCATCAGTTTCTAGCAGTAGTTTATCAAAGTTATAAGAACACTGTGATGTTTTCATTCTTAAGTGATTTCTTAATTTTTAGGGAGAAAAAATGTAAATAGCTACAACGTATAATTAGTAATTACAGCAAAACTCAGTTGTAGCGAATTGCAGAGGACGAAAAAATATGTAGCACTTCGATATTTAACTATAATCTTGTCCTTTATAGCGCAATTGTAACAAATTGAATGGGGTAATTGTTGAAAAAAGGTTTTGCTTTTGCGTATGAAATCTCAATAACCACCTGTCAGCAATCGAAAAGTTATTTTGTATCAAATGTTCGAATTGTCGTAAAGGGTATCGATTTTAAATTAAATATATCATAAAAATATCGTTTTACGGATAAAACAACTCGAATGGATGTGTTAAATGATATTTAAAAGTCAAATTTACAAAAGATTCTGTATTATTTAGGTCAAAACCAACCTTACATTAACTTTGATTACATGAAAAATCATTGATTATTCTCAACATTTCGTAAAATGAATGCTTTTATGTATTACATAACATATTTGTACTAACCTGAGATATTGAAAATCTTTCGTACTTTGCTATTGCTGAAAGATTTAATATTTTCAACAAAAAACCTGTACACTCCTAATTTATTGATAATTTGAGAGGAATTCAAATGGAAAATAAAAACTCCAGAGTATTTCCTTTTTGCACCACATGTACTAGTAGTATAAACATGTATGTAAAAATGATTTACACAGCGAGGGGAGTGGAGGATATGTAATCTTTCAAATATAATTGAAAAATCTTTCATCCATTAACATGCATTGATTTAATTAATGTTGTCAAAATTTTTGAGACAACAAATTCTTTCCAGAAAGATATAAATAATAACTTACTATATCTGGTGAAAAATGTCAAAATAACTCCATAGCCAAATAGTCGTAGAGTCTTTGGGGTCATCTTTGTTTTCTGGCTAAGACCTATCCGGTTGACATACAAAACAGTTGCAAATATGGTCGCAAAATAGTTTAACGACAATCAGCCGCAAATATGGTCGCATGCAAATTATACCGCCAAGCCCAGCAGCAGCACTTTCTATGTTTGACAGCGATTAAAGGATGAATGGTAATTCTACAGCTCCTGTAACAGTTCGAGAATAGGCGAATCGAATGATTAATTCTTGCGCATTACACGTAACAGCAAATCCAATCATGTTCACTGAAAAGAAATTGAGCGAAGGTCTCGATCTTTTGATCGACTGCTGCCGTCCAGTGATATTCGCGAACAAAATCCGGTTCATCGGGTAGTACTAACATGTATGTACAATATGTGTCAACCTCTCATGGCCTCGAGAGCATATTCGTACCTTTGCATCTCTGTTAACAACTCTCTCTGAACGAAAGTTGTCAATTATTTATTGGTGTCATCATTTATAATAAGTGTAGCCATTAGAGTAAACATGCATTGGTCGTCAATAATGGAGCTTTACAAAGCACTTGGCCTGATTACTAACCGAATAAGTCGTCGCCATGTTAATTACTATGGGCACTTGTACAATATTTCAAATGAAAAGAAATTGATTAATTTCATAATAGTATAAAACTACTGATTAATGTAGTTTGCATGATAAAAAGAATGTGGGCATCAGTGTGATTTCATGATATCACGTACACATTGATGAATGAAATAATGTTTAAAGTAAACTCAACCATGAAACGCTGGATGTGCAAATTGTGCTATTTGCACATGGTAAATACCACTATATACTCATTGAAAACAGTGATCGGCAAATTCGATTTCCCTCTCATTACTTAACTTTTCGGATCTTATCTTGATCGTTACAGAGTACATTTATGTACCTATAGGACAGTAGAATTATAAATCTAGCACAGTATGATTTAAAACCAATTCTGTACAATATATGTCTTTAACTAATATCTGTCTATGATTTAATGATTTTTTAGAAAGTTATAAAATATTATGACTCTGTCTTGCAAGAAAGTAAAGATGAAAAGAATACTTTTTTCTTCATCAGAAACCATTTTTCAAAAATCAGAGACCTAATTTAAGTTATTCGGATTTGATAATACATTTACCTAATAGGGAAAAGCGTACCAATTATTTACCTATAGAACTCTATACAAACTTTATGCCCTCTCAGTACTTTACTGTAATAGTCTCAGTCGAATCTTTTGTATCATTTGAAAATTCAATCGTAGCCCTTTTCAGAAAATGACAATAAAATATAGGGCCCCGTAGGGTTTATAGGTAAATTTTGCAGTAAGTTTTAATTAAACAACAGCGATCGGCAGTAAATGACATTCAGCATAAAAATCAATCCCCACCCATATAATTAATCTTTTCCTAATGTTGTTATATTCTTTAAAATATTCCCCCATTCCATCAATTATTTTAAAAGCTGACATTTTTACTTCAAAATGAGAATTGTTACATACACATGTACATGAATTCAACCAATTGGGTAACGCATACCCATTTACTCCTTATTACAACATCCTATAACTTTTCTAGGATTTGAAGCTCTCATTCAAATACAGTAATGAAATTACAGTATCCACACTCATCAGCCAGGTCCACTCTTCGGTCGTTTTGACTCCCTCTGGTACCGATTTGGCAAGGACTCGCCAAATAATTTCCTATCTGTAGATTATTTTCAGCTCTGTACTGCATGGTGACTTCCCAGCTCTTGTAGATATAGTGTCTGTATCCATTTTTTCTTGAAATTCCAATGGCTGTCATCGCGTTATAGGTAGACTGGGTCGGGAATCTTCTGCAGACAGTATCCAATAAAAGAAATTAAGGGAGATAACTCTAACTCAGTGCGTAAATGCCCGAAATAATATGCGATGCCAACCCGTGCACGCAAGGGTCAAAGTCTAGTTTTACCAAAATATTAATGCACAAAACAAAAAAGCGCAATGAAAACTAAAGTCGGCCTCCTTATATTTGGGGAAAAATCCATAAAATTATCTTCTTTAATTTTCCTTCGCATTATAACATGTTTATGCATATTTCAGGGTAAATAACCAGGCTATTTTTAGAGTTAAGATATTTTTTAATTGTTTTTATTATCCCATAGAAAATGCAACCGAATGTTTATAAATAGAGTTATGTTAAATATTTACCACTGTGGCTACAATCATGTGGATGATTATTCAAAAAGCAAAAACTGTCAATAAATAAATAAAATGATTCTGAATTTACGTTGTGGTAATCTTCATATCGGGGAAATTTGAAGAACAAAATGGGAGATAATTGAAGATAAGTCGCGGCTGACCTTATAAGGGACAATAAATTTCTTTCACATAATAAAGAAAACAAAACTATTCAGTGTATTGTTACTGGTCAATTTTTAAAACCATTCAGTCCTATGTTTTAAACTATCTTCCGCTACACTTCTCAGAAACCCACGACTTGGGAAGATGGTTAAAACTGAAAAGTCACAATTCGTATGGGAAAATATTTACGAAGATGTTATATTTTCAAAAAAAACCCAAACTGCTGTTCATAGTCACTGTGATTACAATTTCATAAATGTCTTGTTGATTTTAGGAGTAATTATGTTTTTCAAGTAGGCTCCTAATTTAAAAACATCTTATGTCTCAAAAGTTAAAAAATATCACAAGACTTTAAAAGGAATTTTTACGGATATTAAAGTTACTTGTTTCATAGTATCATTTGATATTTAATTCTATTTTATAAGTTGTATCATTAATTTTACCCTGTACTGGTCTTTAATGCTTTCGCTGAGCATTTCAAGTTTGAAATTATTCATTATTCAAAACAATGGTTAATATAAAATTTAGTAATAGACCGAACGTTTCTTTATGCGTTGGCCAAAGTCATCCTCTATGTTTCCATAGATACATAAGAGATACAAGGTAAAGGCGATATCATGAAATTAATAGGATGCTCAGGGGGTAAAAAATACCATTCAAAAGTTGTATCGTGTGAACTAAAGACAGTCACAAAAAGGAGACATCATAATGACATTATATCATTTCAACATTTTCCTGTGTGTAGCAGCTATAAAAATTCAAATGTGTGCAAAGCGGGAGCAAACCGCCTAAACAATTAACAATTAAAGAGTGATTCATCTTACGAGACTATGACGCAACATATAACATTATCACAAAGATGTTTACCGGTATTTCTGTTAATTCAATCAATTTTTTATTATTCTATTTTTAACTTATTTTGAAAAACATTTTGTTTTTAAATGATTAAACTTGTTTTTTTTTTTTTAATGAAAATCTCATTTAAAAATTATAAAAATTACATCTAAATATTAATAAGTTACAAACGAATTGAATTAAAGTACTTGACCAATTTTGTTTGATATAAACTGGTATAAATTATATTATTCGTACTACAAACATGTATTTAGATATACATATACAACGCACCTTATTTAACTTAACTGTTTTGTGCATATTCATCTTCGTGTTAAGGTGGTGTGAGACTTGTGTCAATATTAAAGTTGATAAAATACATCACATTCAAAATGCTTTTATCAGCTTAGATTTGTAAAATTTTACAATATTTATCAAATAAATAGATTTAAGGTGGAATGGGACATCTGTCTATATTAATGTGTAGTAAAGCACATCATGATTGAATTGCTTTCCCTTTTTTAGAATCTTCGAATTTAACATTAACAATATTTAACCAAAAATAGCTTTAAAAAATATTTGGAGAGGTAAAAATTGTAACCCCCCCAGCGGGATTCGAACTCAGGACTTAAGAGATTTGTAGTTAACCATCTTTTTTTTTATCTTTAGTTATATTATATTTTATGAACAAGATGTTTATTAAAGTGTTTGAAAGAAAAATTACAATTCAGGTTTAATATGCAATATTACATACACCCAGTGAACAGCTGAAAACATCGAACTAAAGGTTTCTTACCAGTGACTTAAATAACGAGTTTTCTCTCTTAGGATAGAGTACTTTGTTTCGAAAAAAAAAAGTAGGCACACATTCATGAGTGGTGTTTTATCGTGATAAAACATTCCGTTTTAAATATGATCTTATGAAAGTTTATCTGGTTTATAGGTTCCATAAACATATCCATATTTTGCATTGTATATTAAATAAATATAGATTTTGAATACATGAATAACAGGCGTTTTATGTTTATGTTGAAACTTTCTAAGTACTTCTGATCTGTGAAGATTAAAAAAGCTTAAATTCTTATGATTTTATTTAAAGGAAATACTTTCTTTTGAGAAACACACTAATTGGGTGTAATTTTTCTTATAATAAAATCTTATATATACAGGAAAGGTGTCGTAAAAAATCTCAATCCATGAACTCCTGGTTGATTTCAAAACCCATATAACTACACTTAGATACACTGCAACAAAATAAGGCAAATATCATAATTTCTTAAATCAATGGACTGACTGGCTTTTTCTCATGTACATGTAGATCCTGACCATTGACATTATATTTACATATTTGCACGATCTATGTATACCTTGTCTGAATACAACAACTCGGCAGGACATATTTTGATATGCCAATTTATTTGTTAAATATTTCTGACATAAAACATGCATTCTCATGATTCCCCCATCTCTCCCCCACTCTCTTACCAACTCTCCACTTCCTACTT